>VUQG01014862.1:44760-56374 GCA_015106755.1 Etia nguti
CGAGATTAATTTTAATGAAAGTAATAAAAGCACCAAATAGGTATGTGAAATGTGCAAAGCACATTGCTGATTTGGTAAATGGTAAATGGACTGATTCTTATATAGCGCTTTTCTACTGAAAACACTATTCACACACATTCACACTCCGATGAACGCATCGGAGGGCAATTCGGGGTTAGTATCTTGCCCAAGGATATTTGGCATGCAGACTGGGGGAGCCAGGAATCGAACCACCAACCTTCCAGTCAGTAGCTGATCTGCTCTACCACCTGAGCCACAGCCTTCCCTTCTCCTGCACTCACTCCCCCAACTACTGTCTATGCACATAATAAAAATGTTCATGGACAATTAGTATGTTCAAAAGACAGCAGTTTCAGTAGAAGGGCAATTAAGACCAGAGCGAAGAACTCCTTTTTTTAAACCAGCTCAAACTCAAAGCAAAGTGGAATACTAAGAATTCTATGTCTGCCCTATAATACAGAAACACTGTAATTAGAGAGACGTTGGGCTTTTAGATGCTTTAGATGAATTGTCTTTTGAGATAGTTCAAAGGCAAGCCACAGCAGCTGCACTGAGCATTCAAGGCTATTGGATATGAGCCTGAAGGTGCAGTTGTTGTTTGTATGTAACAGATCCCATTCGACAGCATGTTAGAAAGAAAAGACTGCATGGTGTCTCAAAGTTAGTTCATAAATCTCCTGTAAGTTTATTTAACTTAAGATTTGCAGTATATACCAGGACTGGAATGCATGAGCGACAGAAATTATACTCTATTATTGCTTTATATTTCTATATATTTGCTTATAAACGGCATATAAAAACCACTATATGAACAAAAGTACTGAGTCACTTATACATTACACCTACAGGAGCTGCTCGGTCATGGAAACTGATGCCATGAAGCTCCCAGAGCACAGTTTCTATGCTGATCTTAATGGCAGAGGAGGTTTAGAGCTCTGCAGTTACTGAGTCATCAGAGCGTTGGCGACTTTTGCGCACTATGCGCCTCTCCGCCGCGCTTTTTAACTTTATGTGGTCTGACACTTGGTGGCTAAGTCGTTGTGGTTCATAAACACTTCCACTTTGCAACAATACCACTTACAGTTGATTGTGGATTATGTAGGAGGCAAGAAATTTCACAAACTGACTTGTTGCACTGGTGGCATCCTATTACAGTACCACGCTTACCAGTAGATTCAGTGCGATCTTTAGAACGACCTATTCTTTCACTAACGTTTAAAAAGGCAGATGCTTGATTTTACACACCCGTGGCCATGGAACTAAAAACAACTGAAATAAAAGATTAAAGGGTGGCTCAATACTTTTGTCCAAAATGTGTGTATGTTTAAGAATTCTAAAAAAAAAAGATCCAACCTTTGTTTTTACACAAGAGTTCTATCTTTGACTTTACTTCATTGCTAACGAGGTCAAGAACAGGCATGCATACATCCTCCGCGGCCATTATCTTTATTTACTGTATACGTGCAGAAGCAACATGTGTGCAACTGTTGCTTCTAGCATGCCTCAGATCCACAGGTTCTGTGCTTCTCTGTTTCTTCAGAAAAAAAAAGCAGAGAAATGTGTCATAGTGAAAGTTCTGTTGTTCAAACAGGAAAATCTTGTTGCTGCTTGAGCAGTTCTGAAAACAGTCCCCTCTCACAACAGTAGCATTTGCAAATCCAGACTGATCAGCTGTTTCTATATATAGATCTGAGCTCCATCGAGCTGGATAACCGCAGAGAGCTGTGAGAGAAACTGCAATTACAGAAAAATACTCTGATAACATGACATTTGTGTGGAGCAGGGAGACTTAGTGCAGTACAGAGTAAAGGTTACACAAGGCCCTACTATTTCTCAATAATTGTCATGATACAAACGAGACACTGACTGATATGACTCCTCATCATAGTAATTTGCATGTGAGTAATATTCTTACAGAAAGCCCTAGAGCACTCTGACTTTCTTTCATGTGAAATCAGATTTGTGACTTTATGATTTGCTTAACTTCTGGGCTGAGAGTGAAAGTGCTGGTGGGGGGTAGTCACTGTTGAAGCTTTTTAAAAAAACACTAGTTCTGGGGTGCCATTCAGCGGGCACCGGTATAATGGCTGGCTTGAAACTGTCAGTGGCCAGCAGTAGTTGCAAACCAGCCTTGGTAAGACAATTAAATAAAGCGAGACATAAAGCGAGGTACCTCTTTATTAAAAGGGTGTCACTTGCCATGAGCACAAAGTAGTGTTTAAAAATGTTCATGACTCTTCTCTTTATGTGTTATTTAGGCAGTGGTGTATTTTTATTACACAGTCGACACTGTTTCAGATGTCTTTGTTATGCCAACTTGATATTAACCAAGAGTTCGAGGTTATACGACTTAGGTTTAATTACTAATGCAAATTGTACCACAGAGATGAGGTCAAGGAAAATATTAATTACACAGTTGTCTTTCTCATGAGAACCAAAGTCAACCACATGCGATGGATTAATGTAAAGCTAAATCGCTTCTTGTTTGATTAACTGCTTGCTATGTCATGTTAATGACTGACTCTGAAAAAAGGACATCTGAAGCAATATGATTCATGTGACTGGATGAATCTAAATGAGAACAGTGACTGGCATTCCCAACGACTCCTTCAGATTTAGTATTGTGACATCGGACGTTCCTTCAAATAAAGTGTCACCTACAGGTGATATAAAGCTATAGCAGAAGTTCAGAAAGGAAATTTACCTTTTCTTATCCACGTGTAATACTGTATCTTAACAGATTTTTATTTAAGGCCCCAGTCACACATGCTATAGCTAAACTGGGGAAAACAGTAGATTAAGACAACGGCACAACCAAAATTACTGTGACCTTGTGCAATAAATTTGCTAAATAAGCCTGTTGCCTCCGAAACGGTTGTTTTGAAGACAAGGACCAGGTCTGTAACCACTCACAGTTAGCTGCTATCTTCAAAGTGACTTTGGTGCATTGAGACTGCAATAAAACGACAATAAGATGGAGTCGGTCTATTATTGAATGGGGTCAAGTTGGCAATTACATGCAATCTGTTTGTGATAATGCAGCAATTACCTGTGATAAGAAAATTGTGAATCTATTGCCATCTGTTGCAGATCTGTCGCTGTCTACATACACAGAAAGGGACATTAAAAGTAACACAGTAACACTTAAATTCAGAGTCCAGCCAAAACCTTGTAGATTTGAAACATCAGCTCAGAAATTCCTCCATAATCAGCTGCTGCAGGATGGCAGTTTAACTGTAAAATCTCATAGCTGCTTTGTAACCTTGTTTTTGTATAACCAGAATGCAACCTGCTGGCAATCGGTTAACTCGAGTCTGAGAGTGATTGCAGTGACTCAGAGTTAGGTTGCAATTGAGGCTCTTGCATGTTTAGCCTCTTGACCACCAGTTGTTCGCTGGAATTAATGCAATAGTTCATTAAATGTGAAAAGATTTCCAAGCTGCAAAATTACTCCAGTCTGACTGAGCCATCAGTGACTGCTTTCAACCAGAAGTCACTATGGAAAATGTGTATTCACCTAACAGTTAGCAGCTAGTTGCTAGAGTTTGCTGGTAGCCCCTGTGAAATTGATTGTTGAAGTGACTCAGGCTTAGAGACCAGTCGGTGACCACTTTGTCGCTGGAGAAAAATATATATTTCCCAACCAGTTGGTGACGCTTTGCTGTAAGCACACTTTTTCCGAGTTTTCCTCGGTGAGTAATCGGTGAGTGCTTGCAGACAAGGTAGCATCTTCAATCCCAAAAGGTTGATTCTGTTCATCTGGACGTAGCATCTTATCTGGATTATCTGGAAGTGACTTCTTCAGTCTCAGCTGACTGCAGGTTCGAAAGTGCTACGCCCAGATGAACAGAATCAACCTTTTGGGATTTACTTACCTGGATGATTGAGCATGCATCAAGACATAGCATCTTCAATGTAACAGGCAACTGCAGAAATCAGCTAGCGACTAAAACAAGTACAAAGAGATTTTTGGTGCAGGACCCTCTTTCCCTAGAGAATAGAGGTGACCAGTAGGTCACTGACCAGTCTGATCAATACTGCAACTAAACTTGTCTTAAAAATAAATTAAAGTTGTGAAATATAGAATAGAAACATAAAAATGATGTTTTGCTGAATTCATCACAACAGAGGTGTGATGTGTTTGCCTATTATTAAGACAGCACCTTGTGTTTTCTCTGCTTGTATCATTTTAAGTGTTCGGGTGAAAAACACAACAATTCAACTGATTCCAAAATACCCACTCTAAGCTGTAGCCAAGTTTACTCACTTGCAGCCATGACACCTCATTCATGACATCACTGGCCTTTTGCTGAAACACAATGAAGACTTTGTGAAGCTAAAGCTATTTGTGTCACAGAGGCTAAAAAAAGAGCTGCTGACATCTAAAAATAGAGAGTGCAAACCATAAACAATAGGACTAGGATTCCTGTTATTACAGAGCTTATTCTCCCTGAGAATTGCTTAGATTACAGGAGTTAGGAACAAGGAGAGACGGCGAGGCATTACTGGTGCTGACGTGGTATTTACTGTCATAATGACTGTGCAGAAAACAAGACTCGGAAACAATCCAGGCCTGACCTTTACTTCAGCGGGAAATCCAGCAACAACTGTGGTGTAAATTTTCTTTTGGAAGCAGCTCAGCTAGGTGGGGAAAATCTTTCTAAATGCAGTCAAACAAGTGCAATATGAGACAGATCCACCCATCCCACACCAGAATTTCAACATGAGCCTAATACAAGTGTAATGAAAAAGACCCTTCTATTTATAGGCTCTGGGGATTTCTACTCAGTAGCTCAAACTGCGCCTTTGTATGTGACTTGCTCTTATAACTGTGTTTTCTGTGAGAAAGAACTATTGCTCTGTGTGATGCCTTTCCTCATTCTGCTTCACAACCAATCTCAGTTCATATTGGTCTTTCTTTTAAGTGTGTATCTCTTTCTCTCACCACTAATATGCACACTCACAAACCACAGGTCTTTGTTATCAGACTTCTGACCCTCGCAAAAATACTGTCTTGAAGAGGCCTAAATTAATACTTTTTAGCAACTGCGCTGCAATAATCCCTTTCAATCCTGTGTTTTTCCCTCTTTTTCTCCCTGTATTCCAGTCCTTGCTTAATAAGTTCAAAGGAGCCAGCATATGGGTACTCAGATCAGGGATTGTCTACACACACACACACACACACACACACACACACACACACACACACACACTGATAAACACACAAGCCAGGATTAAAATGCAAAGGGTGGAACAGTCATTGTGGTAGCATTATTACTCATTAAAGCATATTTCTAGAAGGATTTGGGGGTTTCTATGCATCCAGGGGGATTTGGGAGGGGTAATGCTCTTCAGATTGATTAGCAGCCTCCAGATGTTCTCGGCATTGTCTGACAAACGACAAAACAATCAGGAGGCCTCTTTATACTGTGACGGTATGCATATGAGAAATAATTTATATTATCTAATGTGCTTTAATAAACTTCCTGTATTTTTTGCATGCTTTTACAGATTTGTACCAAGAGCAGAATAGAAAACGAAAGCAAGAAAAGATGCCAGCTGATTTCTTTCAAATGTGTGGCAAACATTTGGGACAAATTGTGGGTGAGATAACCAGTTGAAGTTTTAGGACAGGTGGAAGGTTGAAAATAAAGGCGATCTCTGAAGTGAAAAAGTGGTATGGGGTGGTCTGTTGCCTTCTTAATGCCAGCGGTTTAAAATCGCATGACCGATTTAAGGTCACCAAGCAGGAAGACTAGCTGAGTCTCCATTTCAAGCTGTGTCGAATACATCAGCTTAAAACTAACTTCAAACTGTATTTTAATCCTAACTGTGCAGTTATGTGGATGTTACTGACGCCCCCAAATAGATTGGAGTCAACAAAATAACCATGCTTATGTTGTCTGTCCGTCCATCCAAGGTGACAAGGGGGGACTGGAGCCTATTCCAGCTGTTGTAGGGAAGAAACATAAACAAAAAAAACCTTAAATAAAAATAAAAACTAATGCATTTTATGAAGATGATTTCTTTTAAACGTGTGTCTAAACAGACTAAAAACTATATTAACAGCACATTCAAGTCTTTTGACATGAGCAGATTATGGTCGGATAATATTTTAGCGGATCTCCACCGCATGATAACAATTTATGACTGATTTTTAAACAGCAAATTATCACAGTAGCGTGAGTTCCCTGAGTGCAATGTCATCAGCACTAATCCATCCAACCCACATCAAACAGTTTCCTTCGCCTCTCTCTTTTTTATCTCTCAGTATCTTTTGTGTTCTTCTCCCTCCTTTTCTCTGTTTTGCAATATCCAGAATTTACGGTCTTTCTTTCTTTCTTCCTCTTGATTTTCCTGCGTATGCATCCTAAGTCATGTAGCCTAAGGGTAAGAACCTGTGTGCACACCAAAAGAAAAGGAAAAAAAGAGAGTGAGACTAGACCAGGTGTGACATTTTGAAGAACAAAGGTTGTCATTAGCTCCTTTGTAACACGCAGAGGAGCTCAGCAGCTGTGTGGCAATGAGCATTTGCAGCAAAGCACAGTCATAGTAAATCTCACCCAGGCATAAACAGTGATAAAAGTATGTTGTAAAACAGAGTGAGCAAACTTTGCACAGGTCATTTTCAGATTTCTGTCAGGGCAATGAATCAACATGCACGCTGTTTTTATTGTGTGTTAATTGTTGACATAGATGCTACTATGCAATGTACAAAAATCAAAGAGTGTTCCCTTAGAAGTCCATCAGGTGCAAAGTGTTATATGCAGTAAAAATGGGTCACTGTGCCAAGCAGCATATGGGTCATGTATTGCTCCTTTGTCGGCCAGAGCCACCCAGTTTACTGTGCTGCACGCTAAAAAGGCCCTTCTTTTTAAGCCTGTCAGCTGGTCATATCTCACGTCTCGTTAACTCTCACCCAACAGGTGAGGGCACAGCTGCAAAGTGTGCGCACATCTGTCACAGCAAAATGGTGGTCAGGCAGAGAAAAAGAGACACAGTGACACAGCTGTCCTCATAAACACACCGTGGATGCACATGGCGAATAAGAACATTTTAAAGAAATGTTAGTTATTGTGATTGGTGTGATAACGTGCAAGTACTTTTACATGCAGTGTTGGTAATTTTACGGGACCTCTTCACAATGGGGCGAAAACAGCCTTAAAGTGACAATAATTTGAAAGATTTGTGCCTGATTCATAAAATGGGTTAAAAGAAAAAAATGACCAAAGTTACATGTTTAGAAATGAACTTTATTTGGAGAAAATAAGCAAGTTTTAAATTGAAATGTTTTACTTGTTTTATGTTTTGCTTTTTGACAATGGTCCCTTTTCTTGTGATATCCATGTTTAGCTAATATATCAAAATATGTAGATTTTTTTTCTCTAATATCTTTTTCAGCCGGGAGAATGTGGAAATCTTCAAAGTTGATCTTCATTAAAGTAACTGTTACTGTTGTTTCTCACTTTTTCCTTTTAAGTTAGTATTTTAACATTTTTATAGCACTTTGTGACACTTTCCTGTCGATAATTTTTAAGTATTGTTTTTAATTAATGTGTTTTCTTGCATTACAACTTTCACTGTAAAGACAGTGACATTACTTCCATTTACACCCTTTTTACACCTTGTCATTAAGGCATATAAAACACACACAGTTACACAGCAATGGAAACAAGATAAAAGAAAAACTGTGAAAGTTCACACACACACGTACAGACTTTACAGTGGTGACATCTCTCCTCAAACCCAACCAGCAGCATCTGTGGGATTTCCACTGTTGAGGCTGATAAATACGGCCTAATTGTACTTCTTCCTGTTTCCCCTTGATTAATGGTTTTCTATTAGACCACGTAAGCAACCACAGCTGAACATGTAGGTCATGGATCAAAACAAGAGAGATAACCACCTGCTGGAGCAGTTTTGTGCCCCTGTCTGTCTTGCATTTTCTATAGGGTGTGAGTATGGCTAAGGGAACGTGTTGACAAGGGTGTTAGACATCGGGAAATTTAGTTAAGGTTGTCTTTGTTCAAGTGGTGGAAAACGAGCCACCAGATGTTTCAGTTTACTATGATAAAGAGTAGCTGGTCATTAACAAAAACCATTTAGAAAATATAACATGGGTTTAAAAAATGTATAAGGAGAAGAATTAACAGTGTATTATCCTTTTCTCGTTAACCAGGAGGTGTAAACAGCACACAATCAGACACTCCTTTAACACGTTTGCAGACTCAGTGGCAGTCATTGTGTATTACAGTATATATTCCGCTTGTTTTTACAAAAGCCTGTTTTCATTAGAGATCGCAGACACACTACACACATCTGTGTTAATAAGTGCCTCCAACCACACCTTTTGAGTCAGCATTACAGTTGAAGTAACACCTTTTTAACAAAGCCCTCCCTGTAAATGCAGGAAGTGGGTGTAACCGAGAAGATGGATGTCTAGAGAATGAGAGGCCGTTCACCGGGAACCCCTGGGGTGAGCTGATAAAGAGAAGGGCCGCTTCCACCTTGCTAATACAAATGACTAAATGTAAGCCGCTGGGTATATGTAAATAAATAGCTCGAGTGTTTAACTGTTTTACATAATTCAATTTACACGTCTGGTTCTCTGGGTAGCTGCAGCACGAAACATATTCTTCTTGTCTGTGTGCGCCTGAGTGGAGGAATCAGTAAATTGTGAAAGACATGCTTGTGCACAGGCAACAAGTCAAGAATTGCAAAAACAAATTGGGGAAATAGAAACCCATTTCACAGTCATTTTAATCTAAAAGTGGAAGCACACAGTGCGTTACGAAATATATTTTACAATGGAAACTCTGCACCTTAAATTAATCCTCCTTTATAATAATAAAAGATAGATTATTATCTTATTTATTTTCTTAGATATTCCACATTCCAAATTCTGAACCAATCATATGACCAGAAGGCAAGACTAACCATTTGCAATGTGCTCTCATCAGGACTGTGAACAATACTGAAGGTGAGGATGAGTCAACTGCCTGAATAAGAATCTGCTCCGACAGTGGAGATGCATTTAACATGCTTTCACTGAGAATACTTTCTCTGCAAAGAGAGTAACTCATTGCATACATTTTTACAAAGGTTATCTGGCAGAATTTAACTATTTCCATACTCTTGCTCTTCCCTGTGTAAGAGAGCAAAAAAACCCAATCCAGCGGCTATGACAGATCAAAGTTACCGAAGGAAACGTGACTTTTCAAAATATTTATCTCCATTGTCTAACTGTGGCCATGCTACCTCATTAACCCTCAAGGGTATATGTTAACAAAGATAATGAGCTACTTATCAGATGGTTGGTTTGGGGTTTAATTGCCTGGTCAGTGTTATTCAAACACGACAGCCTGAAGACACCCAGAGGGCTGGCTGTACAACGAAGTCTTCTATAATGCAGGGCAAGCTGCTATGAAGCTCATTACTGTGAGTGGGAGCACAGAGATGGGAGCACACACACCCACACACAGAGACTACACACTGTGCCTGTAATACACACAAATATTTCAGTCCTCATAGCTAAGGAGATTTACTGGAAGAGCGATTTCATCGCTTTGACTTCTGTGAACAAGAGAAATGTTGCGGGAATTATTGTAAACTGTGACACTCTGCGAGCTGTTGGTGTTAAAAGTGCAGCCCAAGCCTCTTTTCTCCTGCATTATTAATAAATTCACAGAAAGAGCCAGAGAGTGAGTCACAACACTTTGTGTCCTGACACTTTATCCAGTCCGTTACACAGCTGGTACTGTAGTTAGCTGGTAGGAATCTTCTTAAGAAAAACATATCTGTGAAACTGAAAATCTGACCGTATTATTCCGATATGTTTCCAAACCCTCAAGTGTTCCTTTAAGCTCTGCTCAGAGTACAAATTAGATGTATTATTCCCACCCACAAGCTTTTTGATTATGAAGGAATCTCCACAGGAATGTTATGCTAAACTCGGCGCTGCAGACGTCAGACGTTTGGGTTCAAGATGCATACCGCTGATTCCAATCATTTTGCACTGTACACATGGCCAGAGAGAGAGGGAGAGAGCGAGAGAGAGAGAACGAAAGCAAGAGCAAAAGCGAGAGAGCACCGAGGGAATCCCCAGGGGCCTTCTCTTCTGTCGCTGCGCCCTAAATGCTTACAGCAACAGCTGCAGACACAAGTGTGTGATGTTGGGAAAACCTGCTGCTAAACATCAAACCTCCCAAAAAAGCCCATTAGCTCAGCATTTCAGCAAGGTGGAGAGAACTCCCTCTGTACTTCAATAGAGCTTGTGTCGGGGGGGGTTTCTTCATATTTTGCACTTTTGAAGATTTAAATTCAAAACTTTGTTTGATGGCCTTGATCAGACCTGCATGAGATGCTCCAGTGGAGACATTTGAGCCGCTTTGAAGACGTTGTCCGTGTAAACTGTTTGAGAATTTCCATTTTTCCCCTTAAACTATCCCGAGTTTTTAACGAAAGAAACATTGGGCTCAGTTGCCCACATGTTTGTAGCTGACATTCATCATTTAGTTTAAGCTACTGTGAGCGTTAATCTCCATACATTCATTATCTCGTCTGCTTTGGTTGAGCACGAGATTACAGCTCAACAAAACAATGGGTTAGCTCAGCTGGTATTACAGCCCAGCCTTGTTACTAAACGGGGTGATTTAGGAAGACAAAAGAAAATCTGAAGGATAAAGCATTCTCTATCTAATACAAAGAAACTGGTTCCCTAATGATGTGATTCTTGAATACAGCTGATTTTTATCAAAGTTAAAGATACTAAAAAAAAGTTGCCTGTAAAAACAAAATACACACGAAACTAATTCTGTTCTTCTGTCTCGTCTATCGTGACATGATCTGCTGCTTCCTTTTGGTTATTTATAAATGGTGGCTCCCCCAGTAAGAGGGCATCTAATGATCGTAATCCCTCAGTGTCTGATTAGTAAGTACTTTAATCTCTTCTGCGACGTATGAATGTGATATATTCCTTGGTGAAATGTGGAAAAATATATTCAGGGCAATAATAGGGAGCGAATGGGGAATAACAAGTGCAAGTAAGAAAATGAAAAAAAGGAAAAGGATAAATAGCAGCTGTGGCATAGAAATGAAATAAAATTGGGAATGTAAAATAGACAGAGGCTATGACAAAGAGGAAGAAAATTGGAGTGCAGAAATAATGAGTTTGAAATGTGCTTGTAAAGGCCTCTATACAGTAGGAAGGTGATGTATGATAAGATTTGCGGCACGAGTGCTGCAGATGCAGATTAATCTTTATTTACCTTTACGTTTTTCAGGGACAAAATTCAATTGGGTGAAATGAGACAATAATTAAGACAAAGGATGTACAAAGGCTATGTAAAATAAATGAGTAAAAAAAACTCTTCTGGATTGACATAAAGCCCAAAAAGGAAAACACCCAAACCCTTTGTCAGCATTGATTATTTAGATCTGCTCACCCGTATTTATGTATTATAAAGCTGATCCTTCTAAATACTCTCTTTTCTCATTATCAAACTCATAAATACATTCTCTCTCTCTCTCTTACACACACACACACACACACACACACACACACACACACACACACACACACACACACACCCAC
>VUQG01014863.1:0-24744 GCA_015106755.1 Etia nguti
ATTTCTCTCATGGAAATATGCACATTATTTTTTCCTTTCTGTTGGTAGGTGGCACAGTGCACTTGTGGCAGGATAGTGCTAACATGTAAGCAAGCTAGGAGACTGGCATCCTTGCTGGGTATCCAGTTAGGGAAGCAACACATTAATAAGAGAATTCTGAGTAAAACCAAAGTTACTTTCCCTAGTAACTAGTTACTTTGAAAGTAACGAGTAACTTGAAGTAACTGAGTTACTTTTGATAGAAGTAACTAGTAATGTAACTAAGTTACTAATTTAAAGTAACTTACCCAACACTGGTCTCTACACATGCAAGCAGAAGAGCGTGTGTTGCCTTAGTTAACAGAAGTCGATGTTTTTCTGTCCTTTCTGGCCATTTTAAAATGAATTTTTAAGCTTGAATAGTAGTGTGTTCTTATCGCAGTCCTGGTGATTTTCCTTTGGTGGAAATCCAAAACCTCTTTGCTGTGCACCAAAGTTTTATGTGCAAGAAAAACCCTGCAATAGCGCATCCAACTATTATGTTGTTAGAGACTTAAGAGATCAATCAAAAACCAGAGCTGGGTGGAGTTGTGGGGGTCCACAGCTGTCTTATAGGATCAAGTCTGAATGCTGAAGTTAATCATGCTTTTGCATCCAGAGCCAAATGTTCTGCACAGCATGAGGAAACTTGTGTGAGCTCACACTCACACACAAAATAGGGCTGTTTCAGAAGCTGTTTTTAGGTACACTGCTATGACAAATGGGATGGTATCAGTTAAGCCTCTCTCTGATGTTTGCTTAACATTTAGGGTGCGTACATTTTTATTTTTACCTCCCTCCTTCAGGCTTTTTCTGGCACATTTTTCCTAAACAGACGGACACTCACAGGGAAAACAAATGCAGTGAAGTGGCATCTAAAATACTAACAATCTACTGAATAAAACCTGAAACTGACTGAGAGGTGTACTGCAGGATAGACAGAGCAGAGGTTACGCTGAGGATGGACGGTCAGTGACCCGTTTACCTGCTAGGGCAGAGCTCACGCTGGTGGATCCATTCAGCTGCACAGAGATGGAAGGAACACTGGAGGGCAGGAAACAGAGATAGTGACATTCAGTCAACAACAAAAAAAAAGCCACAATGAACCAGACAGGAAGAACAAAACAAGAACTGAGAACCGTTTTAGTTTTCAATGCAATCACAGAGAAAGGGAAAAGCTTTGGCACTAGATCCAGAAGCAAGAAAATAAAACCTGTCAGGGAGTAACTGCAAAAGGCTTATTTACCTTTACTGACTGTCTCCAGCTCAGTGAATGACTAATTATCCATGTCTAAGATTGATTAACAACAACTCAGCAGTGACTGCATGTGCACAGAGCAACCAGGGAGCGTGACTCTGCAGTCAATATACAGATGGATGTGTGCCCAATGAATGTGTTTACTTTGCAAAAGGAGAAAAAAAGCAGCTGTCAATCCTCGAGTATGATGGAGCGCTAAACTAAATCCAGTTAAAGGGCTGCAAAAAGGCAACACTGACTCAGTGTTGAGGTGGTAGTGGTCTGTTTCTGTAGCCAAAGAGCTCTGTGCTCTACAGTCTGAACGACATATTGCTTGAATGATTATGGGCTATGACAGCATGTCCTTAACTGTAAAGATAAAGATAGTAATACAATTGTTCATTAAGTTAAACATAATACAGTGACTGACCTTAAACTTTTAAATAGTATTCAAATGAAAAACAAAATAAAGGAATTAAAATAGAGGTGAGGATGATGGTGGATCCAGACTAACAGATGCTTTTGACCATGCAGTTCATGTTACAAGGGCACCCGCCAGGAAATTTGCTGGCGCAGATGGGGCGAAGCGAGCCCCAGGCGGCACAGTGACCCAGGAGAGCCAAACGGTGAGCAACAGAGAGCTGAAGCCGACAGCCAAACTGTAGCAGAAAGTGCGCCAAGTTAAGAGAACCCGTGGTCAGACGGACTGCACGGAATCCTTGCTCTGAGATCAAGCAGCAGAGAAGAGGGAATGCACCACAGGCAGCCGTGACCCAAAAGGGTGGAGTGACTCAATGGACAGGAAGCTTGCAACATTTTTTCAGTCATAAAAGACTTGGCAATTAAAGTATTTCAAGAGGAGTATTATGATGTACTATTACACAATAATAATTATTTTTTTCATGCATGGGTGCGCCTCCTTTAGCATCCACACCCAGGAGTTAAAAAAATTAAATTAAATACATGGCAACCATTTCTCTTTTTAAAGCAAACACCTCAGTGAGAAATGGGAAAGTTTGGGCTTTAGTGAATGTAAACATTCACCGCAAAAATGTAGGCAATTCTTTTGTCTACTGAGCAACCATGTTTTTAATAAACTAGTTTTAATTTCTAGTGGCTAAAACTCAGCATGCAAGAAAATTAAAGCCCAGAGAAGCTGCAGGTTTTTTATACCACTGAATTAAGCAATTAGTCCCGTAAGTAAGCTTCCTCTGCTATCTGGAACAAAAAGGAGGGTCAGTGATGACACAGACAAGAGTCACAGGAAGTGAGCCAAAGCAAGCATACCAATGAAGCACTGGAGCTACAGATCTGTTTTTTTTTCTGCCTTTCCTGTTTTACAAGAAAGGTCAACACTGACAGAGGCAGGAAAGACAAAGAGGAAGAGGAGGAAAGCAGATAGAGGACCTTGTAACATGAACCCTGCACATCTAACCAAGTCACACAATCCAGCCTAAGTGTCCGATACCAACCTTAGCCCATTGGCACTGGTAGAGTTGGTCAGAGGTGCAGAAAGTTGGCTGCCAGAGGTCGGTGGAGCCCAGGGGCTGCCCCAGGACATGCCACCAACTGAGAGAGGTCTCCTGGGGTATGGCGAGTAGACAGAAGTAGGATGAGCCGTCACAGCCCTTCCTGTGCCTTGAAGACTAGGCCGGTTCAGACTCCCCGACGAGAAGGAATGTCGCGAACGGCTCGGCATGGGTCCGGTGCTGCTGTGGCTTAAACACTGCTGGCAGGAGCAGGCGGGGCCCGAAGGGATAGCTGGGGGTCCGGAAGAAGCCAGCGGGTAGGGGAGGTTGCACTGGCGTCGCACCTGGCGTCTGAAACCCGTCGATTTGTTAACCTGCGCCAGAGATGTGAGATCCACTATATAATTGTATCCATGCGGGCCCAGGTCTGCTGTGCCTTGGCGAGCCTGATAGCTGTGCTCCAAAAGGATAGAGGTTCGAGTCTCATATGGGGTCCATCCTCCTTCATCGTTGGCCCATTCCCAGTAAACACCACTACCAAGGCCGGAGGACTGGGCAAACAGAGACCGGCGTACTGACCGCGTCTTACCTGAAAATAAAAGAGGCACATTGATTTTTAGTGAATAAACTACTACAACGTTGTGTGTGTGTTTTGTTTTTAAGACATAAAGGAAAAGCTTCTGTTTATTCACTTGTATGCCAGAACTAATGACATATTACATACATGGCTGTGACTTAATTTAAAACACACACATACACAAAATTATGACAGTTTAAGACACTCCAAGCATCTTTACATGTTAATCTCACAATGTTGTGACGTATATCAATGACTTGTAGCTAGGTTCACGTAAAAATGTCGCTAAAGAACTGTAACTTTATGGTTACTTCTCAGCTTACATCAATCAAAACAACAGCGCCCCTGCAAGCTAATGCTAGCCCGCTAACGTTACAGCCAACCGGGCCTGTGAGGTTTGAGGCAAAACCGTTAACGACGAATAAACGTAAAGGTCATGCCATGACGTGTTAGATATGTTTACCTGTGTCCTGTCGAAACTGCTTCAAGCTTGGTATGTCAATGAGGTAAGGCGACAGGCTGGGGTCTGATTGTCCGAGACAGATGCTCGTAGAGCCGGGTGCTCCTCCTCTGTGGCTCCGCGGTGACAGACACCGCTCGATGTAGGCGCTCACCTGGCCGCTGTAAGGCCGCCAGTAGCCCTGGTCATCCTGCCATTCCCACACCGCTATCATGGGCTGAGACTGCCCGACGGATCCAGAGGGTGTAGCTGACACAGGAGGCCCGTTTCTAGACCCGTTTACCCTGGCACAGGACCCAGACACAATTGCCATATTCGCCAAAACTAGCCCTACGCTAACAACAACTCGTTCTGGTTAGCTAGTCAACCGATTGTGGCTGCGACGAAGACAAAGTGTGCTAGCTGGGCTAGCTTGGCTCGTTAAAAAATTCCATTATGAACGTGTTAACGCGCCTTTGAGGAAGTTATGAGGTAGGTATCAATTGGTAGACAGCCCAGATAAACACCTAAGTACATGTTTGCGAAGCTGATGCATTCACACGGCTTAGCAGTACATGGTTAACGTTAGCTTTGTTGCGGCGTTGCCAGGAATCCGTCTTCTTCTGCCGCTGCCTTCAGGGAGCGTCGGTAATATCCCCACTCAGCTCGTCTCAATCTGAAACGGAAAACGTACCTAAACCGCTGGTTCCCCTTTCTGAAAGCCGTATTTATTTTAGACCACAATGACACACACTATGACTGTATTTAATGTCCTTTTTTGTTTTGTTTTGATTTTTTGTTTTCAATTCGGTTTCCGGAGCTGAACGTGTTATTTCAGTTTTGTTTGTATTGTTTGAGAATGCTCAGTTTTAGTGGGTTTTTTTTATTCTTTAGCTGAAGTGTTAAATTCACTTTTTATTTATAATGTAATGGGTGATATTTGTCAGCGGCGAGATGTAGGGCAAAAACACAATACAGCGATAGAAATACTTGACACAGAGTGAAGCAGACACTCCAGTATCAATAAAAACAGGCACCGATGCCCATCACAAAATTTATATTTTATAATGAGAATTTAGTAATTAAGTAAGTATTGCTTCACTTAATTTTGTTTTTTCTGAAGTGTAGTTTTTTTTTTTAACTGCACCCCCCCAGTTTCAGTTTTTGGTTTGGTTTAACTATAATAACCGTATTAAAATAATATCCACTCTTTGTAACATGGGGCCTGTATGTGTGTAAGTGAAATCTCATCAAATACATCTAATGTCTTTTTGTTAAATAAATTAAAATGTGGATAAAATGTTTCCAGGTGAAATCTGGAGCCCGCAAAGGTCTTGGATTTTTATCTCAGCCGATAACACGCAGACAGCCTTCATTCCTTGGCTCAAGTGGTGCAGGGTGATGATTTATTTAAGGCATTGCGGGGGTGGGGGTTGGTAGTTCTTAAGGTGGAGCACCATTTCTCATGTCATCTTTGACCAATACTACATCAGATGATAAAAACAAAAGCTTTTTGTGTACACCTCCTCACCTCTAAAATTTTCACTTACAAGGTGCGCATGAAGGTTGCATTCTTCTTCTTTCACACTACCCCCCTCTTCTTTTCCTGCTTCTGTATTCAAAGGAGATTAGAACCCCCTCAGTAGTATTTCTGCCCTCAACTGGAGATAAATGGGTATGACACAAATAACTGCATATGAAAATCTACCAAACGGCCATCTAAAACTTGGGGCTGGTTGGTTGAGTAATTACTAATTATTTACCAGACACCGCTAAACTGAATGTGTTCAAAATTCCAGCGCTAGCACAGGTATAAAACTAAAGATGGCGATAAATGGCTTTGTGATCCATCTGCCACACAAACTAGATTATTACTGGATCTAGTTTGTAAGGATGGTGTTCATTAAATTCGGCTACGTGATAATAGAACTGGACAGTTCTGACACCAGTGTGAACATTGATTAAAGTAGTGGCCAAATGGGATTTGAGCTTTCCCCTTAGCCCATAAAGTGACACATAATCAATAGCCAAGTCCATGCCAAGTAGTTTCAAAGTGACAAATGTAATAATAATAACTAATAAAGACAAGGATCTGATGTTTCAATATAAAAAATAAAACCATTTATCTGTGGTTTTTCTAATGTAACTAGAACACATTGTCTCCACACGCACACACAATAAATGACAGTAAAAATGATGCAAGCAGCCATTATTTGGTTTGAAGACAGAAGTCAAATGATTTAGCAGTGAGAACATTGCTTTGAGTCATCTTTTCCTGAGGTCTGCTCTTAAAGTCCTGCAGTTTAAATGTTTTCAGATTTATCAGCGTGAAATTAATTTATTCCATCTGATGTTCTTACTCGACTTATATTTCATCTTTGTCTTTCGTGCAACAAGAAAACAGAAACCATTGAAATGATCTCCAGGAACATTTGCAGTCCTTATGCCTGCATGACATAGAAACTTTTTTATAAATCTATCTGTCCACACAGTTTTGGTTTTATTAGTTGAAGTTGTGAAATATGCATTTGAGATTTTTTGCCTCCTTTCCCAGTACAATGGAGGTAACCGGAACTTTGTTTGTGGTGCCTGCAGCAATAAGAAATGACATTTAAAAATTTAACAGGAACAGAAGCAGTGTCCCTGCAATAATCCACAGGCATCACTATGATTAGGTTTCTAGGGGCAGTTTTCTCTCTTTCTCAACCCACTTAAACAATCCTGCTTGTAGCTGAAGGTCACACGCTTCTTAAAACTGAGAAAATAGAGTTGAAACAGTCCATTACCGTGATTCTGTAAATAGGCAAAATAAACTTTAAAAAAGCAAGCTTAGGCACAGTGACGGACTAGTTTGTGCTCACCTTTTAGGCCTGTGACAGCAGAGATGGTCTCCAGCCTGCCTGTGACCCTCAGCTGGATGAGAAGTTAAGAAAATGGAATAACAGAGCAAAGGAGCTTCAAGCTCCAGCAATACTTTTAAAATACAGAACAATTTCATTCTTTGACAGACTTGTTTTGACTTGGGGCCTTCATCACGGTCATCACAACACAAATAACAGACAACATTTTAAGGAGAGGCGAAAGAATGAACTTGGCAGATATGTATGTGGATGCATGTCTGCTGTTTTCTGTGATATAGGATCAGAGTCTTGCACTTAAAAAACATTTTTAATCATTAAAAGAATATAAAATTAGAAATGATTTTGTCATAACTAGAAAACGAGCCTGTTATCAAAATGCCGGTAAAAATACCACCTTTCAAATGCTAATTTTAAAATTATTATTATTCATTTTTTGAGTTTTCTCCAGTAAACGATCAGAAAACAGATAAAACATTCACAAACATTAAATTATTTTTGCTATTAAAACTATGATATATCTCGTGATGCTCAGAAATGATTATTGAGGTCTTGCATATACATGACCACTTAATACACCACTCTGCACTTAATTTTGAGTTATTATTAATCTCTGACTCTCATCCACAGCATGTCTTTTGTCCTGTCTTCCTCCCCTCAGCCCCAACCGGTCACTGCTGATGGCCGCCCCTCCCTGAACCTGGTTCTGCAGGAGGTTTCTTCCTGTTAAAAGGGAGCTTTTCCTTCCTGCTGTCGCCAAAGTGCTTGCTCATAGGGAGTCATCTGATTGTTGGGGCTTCTCTGTAATATTTCAGGATCCCCACCTTACAACATTAAGCACCTTGAGGCCACTATTGTTGTGATTTGGGACTGTATAAATAAAACTGAACTGAATTGGAATTACCCCTAACCATGTCATGTAGGATGTGTGATGTAAAAGCTGAGTGAATAAGGCCCCAATCAGACAGGCCTAGATACCTGTCTGCAACCGTCTGGCAACCACCCATTGCTAGGGAAGTTGCACCTTTTGAAACATGTTGGCTGCACCTCGAGGCACAGATTTTCACACTTTTTCAACCACTTTGCTACCAGTTATAGAGTATTCGAGGCAACCGTACAATCAGCTAGCAACCAAAGGATTTGATGCAGCACCTTTTTTTGCAACCAATTTCAGCCAGCGAGAGCTAGCAACCTCCAGCTACCACTGCCATTGAGTGGGGAATATACATTTTCTGTAGCAAACAGTAGTTGCATAAGGTACAGCAGACATTTTTTTTTTTTTAATGTGCTAAACAAAAACTAGATTCTTGCTTTATATCAAGACATTTAGATTGTGAAATGCAATGTAAGCATCTCCAGTACTTACAAGATAATAAGGACACAAAAATGCTGGAAAAATTAATGCAAAATAATGCAATTGAAAAGCACAGCATTTAGACCCATCGCTCTGTAGTCAACTTTGACCACCTGTAATTTGGAAATGCCATTTACAGCTGCATTGGTGCCATTCTGTATGCAAACTTGCTTATAGCATTTACAGCTTTATCCTGATCAATGGTGTGAGCATTTATTACATTAAACATATACATAAACATTAATAAATATTGGCTGGTGTTTCATATTTATCAGGTTTGTGCTTGTACATTTGATATTAAGAAAGGATCTTAGAGTCTTGATTTTTACTTGGCCGCTATGAAATAGTCACCTGCACTTATCAGTGTTAATAAATCATGGATTTCATAATTCATCAAGTCTGCCGTTGTAAATGCTAATAAGCAGCTTATAAATGGATTTTGGTCCAGAAGTCTTGCAGACCTTTACAAGAAGATAAGTGATCAAATAGTCAGTTGTAAGGGAGAATTAAATAGCAGAGGGCCTTGATCCATGAAGGGTTTGATCACAAACTTGCAAGCTTAAACTGATCTGTTGGGTATGGGAAATGTTGTATTAGCCATTTCTACATCTTTAAATACAGTTTAAAAATCCTGTGAACAGATACAACTATCCACACTTTTTACATGTTATTTGTTGTGGTAGTATCTATGCTGCCTCATTTGATATACAAACAAACCCAGTTCTGAGAAAACTGGGATGCTGTGTGAAAAAAATTAAATATGATGCAATAAATGAACAAATGAATGCAATGTATTGAAAATCTGATTAACTCACACTTTATTCACAATGGAACCAAAAAAACCTCAGAAATCAAATGTTTAAACTGAGAAAATGTGACATTTTAGGAAAACTTTTAGCTAGTTTTGGATTTGATGCCAGCAACATGTTTCAAAAAAAGTCGGAACAACAAAAGGTTGGAAAAGTGAGGGTTAGTTAGAAGAACATCTTAGAGAGGCAGAGGTTCACCAATCTGTAATAAACTGATGTATAAATTGTTGAGCAGTTTCAGAATAATCTTCCTCTGTATAAAATTTTACATACATAATCCTTAATAGTGCAAAATATCATAGAAAATAGATTCAGAGAATCTGGGGGAATTTCTGCATGCAGGGGACAAGACTGAACATCAGCAGTGGATAGTTGTGATCTTCCGGCCCTGAGGCAGCACTGCATTAAAAACAGGCATTATTCTGTCATGGAAATGAGTGCAAGGGCTCAGGAACACTTCCAAAAATCACTGTCTGTGAACATTAAAGTGGGTTAAAGCTCTATCATGCAAAAAGAAGCCATATGTAAACCCCACAAAGTTGATTCTGCTCATTTGGATTTTCAGTGGGAAAAACATTTCATCACTCATCCTTGTGGCTTCTTCTGTTTCAGCTGACTCCAGGAACTGAAACCAAAAACTTGATGTCATAGGTGCCAGAATTAGTAATATTGACGATGGCCCTTAAAGTTGGCCCCTGTTTATATATCTAATGTAAACCATACAGACTACAGAATCATTGGTGTCTTGTGATGTTGTGGCTTCACCTGTTTTTTCCTCTAAGTTTCACCTTCTTATTTCACAGTGTGCAATTTTCTAAAAGTTTTCCATTTCATTTTCCATCAAATCTTTGGTTTCTGTGTTTGCGCCCTACAATGAAATTCAGCTCTTGACATGTTTGATCTGAATGTGTAAAAACACCCGACATCCCTGCACTTTTCCCTAAACTACGGTGGCCCTGAGAGGCCAAATGGACTGCAACTTAAGAAAACACCAGCAATAAGAAAAACGCTGCAAAAGCACACAAAACAAAACGGAAATTGGAAAAATGAAAACGGAAATAGGAAAAAAGAAAACAGAAATAGGAAAAACAAAAACGGAAATAGGAAAAAAGAAAACAGAAATAGAAAAAACGGAAACGGAAATAGGAAAAATGGAAAGGAAACAGAAATAGGAAAAAAACAGATTTCCAAAAACACAAGGGAAGTGTTTCTGGGGAGACAATAACCCAACGGACCAGTTGCAGGAACCAAAATATGGTAAGAATTGCACTGGGAGACACTTAAAAGAAGTGGAGGATCTATCGTTTTGTGAGGAAAGAAAATATGAGAGGTAAGTGTGTTAGCCTAACTATTAGCCTAAAAATCCGTCATCAGTATTATATGAATCATGAGATTAAGACACACTTACCTAGCATGTTTTGGCTCCTCCGACTGTGCTTTTGGAAATCTGTTTTTTCCTATTTCCATTTTCGTTTTTTCTATTTCTGTTTTCTTTTTTCCTATTTACATTGTGTTTTGTGTGCTTTTGCAGCATTTTTCTTATTGCTAGTGTTTTCTTAAGTTGCAGTCCGTTTGGCCTCTCAGGGCCACCGTACTTAAACAGACTTTTTATGTTTATTCATGACCTGCAAGGAGAATTGAAATTGGTCGTTTCAATTGGTTTTCCCAGTAGCTTTACTCTCCTTTAGTCTCCAAAACCTTCAGATAATTTATGCCTTCCAAGATGACAAGCAATAAGTACTGCTATAGTTAAACTCATGGCAAGGTGACAAATCTCATTAATAGTGAATCTGCCACATAAACACATTGAAAAACCTAAGCATCCGATCTTTGAGAAGGTCAGATGATGTAGATGTCTGCCACAATGGAACAGTCATCTCATACTTGAGCAGCTACCTTGAATGATAACAGAGGCTCACTACTCAAAAAGCAGGCTACAAAAATAAATACTTGATCTACAGTTAAAGAAGCTGCAGTCTGTCAGATTAAAAAAAAGTAAATAATTCCCAGCTATTAATCAATGTGTGAGTAAGACTCAAAATCCTACATGCAAGTGGTGTAAAGAACATGATGCCAGTGGAAATGTGAGGAATATTTGCATTTTCACGTTTGGAGCTCTGCCCATTTTAATAACTGTGCACATCTGTTAATTGTTGGGTTGTCAGGTTTGTGAAGTAGAAAAAATGTGGTGACAAAGACCTTCCCCTCTGTCTGACTGGAACCTTTCACTGCTTTTACACTCTGTGAGCAATAATGTCTAAAAGATCAAACGTGAGGGTGAAGATGAAGGTTTGGCTTGTCATCTGGCACACTCTGACCAGATAGCATTCATTTCTCCAGACATTATGTTATCGCTCATGCTGTCAGAGCCACTTGCTTCCTGTGTTAAAGGCAGCATCGCCCTGCGTTCAGTTAAGCCCCTTTATCCTTGATTTAAAGGAGATACAAAAATCACAGTTTACTTAATCTTAAGCTTTCTGTTTCACTTTGACCCAAAGGTATGAACATAACACAGAACCTGAATGTCAGCAAGATACTTTTTTAATATGGATGGATGGATGGATCTTAGGTGGACCACATAAATCTGCCACTTGGAAGATTGGCATGTGGACTCAAGGAGTTTGGGATAAAACTATCAAAGTGTTTTGGGCTATAACTACAAATTGCCCCTGACGCATCCACTGGTATGTGAGTCTGTGTGTGTGTCACAGATAAATGAAGTGCAAGAACACTATAAATGGAAGAGAAGGAGACCGTTTCCTGTGCACCTAAGAACTTTATTTGCGTCCACAGCTATGGCCAATCAAGAATCTATATTTGCAACCTAATCCACGTCCATCCACGTCTGTTCTAGCTATATTGCTTTCTTCCTCTTTTACCTTTTGGTTTTCTGACATACCTTTTCTGACATGCCTTTGGACTCTGGGAGGAAGCTGGAGTAGCCTGGGAGTTACCGCCTGAATTGCCCAATAAAGCCGTTTTCATACATCTTTTGTAACCCTGAATTCTTTCAGACATTGTGCAGCAGAGGTTCATGTGAAAATGTCCTGCTGATTCACATGAATTAACTTAATGTAGGGGCACTGACACAAGATGGAACAAGAAACAGAGGGACGAACTGAACTAACAACTAAATAGAGACTAATTAGACTAAAGAAATAGACAAAGAAGCAAATATAAACAATACACAAACTAAGAATCAAACAGAAAATATTTAAATAAAAAATGAAAGTCCAAAATCTCAGAGACTATGGACTTTCATGTGTTGTGAGAACGGACAACTGTGAAAAACACTTGGTGACTTGATGACTCTAAAGTTACACAAGGCAACTGTTCTTGGTGTGGAATTCTTAGTATATCTGAGTTTGGTGTTCCTTATAAGTTTTGCTCTTCGAAGTTTTGATTTTAGTCTTTGTTGAAATTTGGATTCCTGCTTTGATTTCTTGGTTCTTGATTACGGTTGTTCTGGTTATGAGTTTCAGTTTTGCATAAGGTATGTGTAGGATCAAGTCTTCGTTTTAACAATAGTTTCCTGAGTGTTTCTCTGTCTGTTCCTCCCTCTATTTTCTTTTTTCTTTTTGTTAACTTCTTGGTTAACTTGTGTTCCCTAGCCTGACCTCTTGTTAAGCGATTGCATCCACATCTGTTCTAGTTATATTGCTTTCTTCCTCTTTTACCTTTTGGTTTTCTGACATACCTTGCATCAGTTTTGTTTTCTGTCTCCTGGATTGCATTGATGACTTTTTGTTGTTCTATTTACTAGTATCCTTGGGCCCTTTATTAAAAAGCAAGTAGTACAGGGACTTGCAGGGACTATGTAGTAAAGGGCGTGGGTAAGTTTAACCTACTCAGGGTATCTTTCAGTTATTTGGATTCACTAAACCCTAACATTGGCAGTCGGGAAACTGGTCAATCATTGGTCAGTCGGTCACACGAAACCGGTTATCAACTCACTAAATTAACCCAATTTTCCCTTAACATTCATATACAAGCGGTGGCATTAGCAGCATCTGACCAGTCACAGTTGTAGATGGAAGTACTGGCAGCAGAGGGGCTGATTTTACAAAGGAAGATAAAAATATAATATTAGAGAAATGTGAAGAGGTTAAACACATAATGCAGCCTGAAAGCAACAGAGATACTGCAGAGAAATCAGCAGAATGTGTGTAAGAGGAAAATACCTGTATGTCAGCTTTAAAATCTTTAGCCTATTAGAAACCTTTACTGAGATAGAAAAGCTGCGAGGAAGCAGGGAGAAGACATGCAGTAAAGGACCTCGGGCTAGAATCAAATCCAGGCCTCTGCAATAACCTTATAGAATATGAGTGGGTTGCTCAACCTGTTGAGCTATACCTGTGCTTATATTTCATTAAATTAAAGTTTGAAACACAGTTTTTATTTTTTATTCTTTCTGTGGCAGCCTCGGTGGTGTTTAACAGCCTGAGAGCAAGTGAGCATTAACAGAATTTTGTGGTGTTTCTATGTGGAGTTAACTGTGGTTCTACTGTGCCAGACGTTTGAATTTTGTTGTGTAACTGTCCTTTAATGCAGTGCTAGCTGGCAGTGGTCTTCTGCTGCTGTAGCTCATGTGTTTCAAGGTTTGATGTGATGTGCATTCAGAGATGCTCTTCTACATAGTTTGGTTGTAGCGAGAGATTATTTGAGTTGCCGCTGACCTCGTACCAGCTCAAAGCAGTGTGGCCACTGTTCTTTGGCTTCAATAAGACATTTTCAGGGGATGTTTTCTTTTTTGGACCATTCGCTGTAAACCTTACAGATGGTTGTGTGGGAAAAGCCCAGAAGATCAGCAGTTTCTGAAATACTCAGACCAGCTTGTGTGACATGAACCACTATCCTGTATTCAAAGTCACGTAAATTATCTGATGCTCAGATTCAACTTCAGCAGATCATCTTGACCAAGTCTACATATTAAAATGCATCGAGTTGCTTGGCTGATGTTTGTGTTAATAAGCAGCTAAATAAGTGTATCTAACAAAGTGGAAGGTAACTTTATTTACTTTTTATTTCCTTTCTCTGCATTCTGTTTCGGTCTGTCTCTTTTGGGGAAAACTGTAAAATTATTATGTCACTGTCATTAAATCACAGTTTCATCTCTAATAGATTTGGGACCCCTCTCCCTTTTGATTTGCAAAAGTGATTTGTGAGCACCACTTAGACAAGGATCACAAACGGTGCCAGCACCCACTTTCTCTAATCTCTCATGCATGGGTTGCAATCATGTTGCTTTTTTCGATGATGAGCTAAAGTGCCAAAATTAGCAAGAGAGAAGATGATCTCTTGCAAGTCGCAGCTTGCATGTTGCAATTTTCATGAGATTGGCCCCGGGACAGGGGTTATGGAGATGGGCTGGATGATGTGCATCGAGTCTTGCAGATCACTGGGCCTGAATGGTGAAAAAAGATTTGTCCTTATCCAACATTTCCTGGAGAAAATGAGAATTTTATCACAGTGCACTACAATAACCTCTAATTTTCCACCCCACTGTTCAAAAACCTTCCACTTGCCTTTTTATGGCAACTCTGTGGTCAGGGCCTGTGCACTCTGTATAGTGTCAATTATACGAAAGAGCCCCACTGCATTCAAATTAAACTTTCCATGTGCCAGAGTTATAAGGCAAAGAGGTTCCAGTTGAGGATGAAATAATGAAATATTTCCTCTCAGGGAGCCGGGTCCCAGTGCAGTCCCGGCTGGCTCCAGAGAACCAGAACAATCTCCATTATCCAGTGGCTCCATGCCCACATTGGGGCTATCAGTATCAATAAAAAGTCCACTCACTCACTCTTTACTGTGCGGCAGACTCAGGGCCAGGCTCGCACATCTATTCTCAGTGGAATATGTTTCCCCCAAGGTAAAGATATGTCAGGCACTGAGCTGTTTTCTTTAGGACAAACAGGCCGATCTGCAGGCTTAAATGCCAGAGAGTGCTTGAAGTGGAACGTGACAATATGGCCGTTGGGTTTATTGGAATGAAGTAATTGTCCAACAAATGGGCGCTGTCTTTACCCCACACAAATAGCTCTTTCTCTTCTCTTTCACCAATCTAGAACTAGTTTCCATGCATTTCTGCAGAATAATTAGTAGCCAAAAAGCTGACGCGAGCATGACACCACAAAATTCTGCTCCCAAAGTTGTAACCACTGGCATCAAGGTCTATGGGTGGGGCCACTACAAGAAATTACCCCAGCCTCTTATGCATAATGCTAACATTTGGTTCTCTCACCTGTCCAGATATGGGATGATTTCTCAAAAGGTGTCAAGACAGAACAGGCAGAATGACTGATGCATTGGAAAATAGATTTTTAAAAAAAAGAAAAAATCTGGCTCCGGAGAATCTGACACACCAACCTACGTACAGATGCTGTCAGCATCATCCATCAACGGAAGATTGAAATCCATCTTTTCTCCTCTGGATGGAGATAACATGATGACATCACTGAGTAAATCGACAGTAGCCACCTCTGGACCCTGAGTGACAGACCAGTAAATATTGCAACAGGACTCTTAAAAAGGGAACCTCACTAAATTTTGTACATCATAGATTGTTTACACGTTTTAGGGACTGCTGCTACTAGTGAGGAAAAAAAATGTATGAAATCCGTCAACAGTGGTTGCAGTTGCAATGTGGGTGAAGGTACAGTAGCACTCGGTTTGACAAGAAAGAACAACTCTTGGAATAGAAAATGTATGTATTCTTCAGCAGCTTAGATTTTGACCCTTAAAAAAAAAAACCCCAACTGTCCACTGTGGATCTGATGGTGTTAAAACAAGTTCAGTTTTAATTCTCTGTTCAAGATACAGCAGGGTCCTACCAACAGCATTGGCTCATCCATGCCCCAAATTAACCTCTGTGACACAGCTTTCATGCTGGTTTCTGCCTGCCATGCACTGAAAGCTCACTAGCTCAAAGGACTAATGCACCAAAAATCTTTCAACATCAACCTGGTTTTAACTCTGATGTCAATGGATTTGTTACATTATGAAATGGGCTTTCAAAGAACTGATATGTTTATAACATACTGCAATCGATATGGCTCCACATTAGCTAGAATGGATTCTAATGGCAACCCAGATTCACAGGAAATAAACGTGACAAAACATGTCAAAATGCCAATAGAAACTTCTCAAATCACTCATGCAGGAAAATCCAGTTCTCTGGGTGTTCAGCCTCACCCAGAATTATAACTTCCCCAGAATCTAGATGAATACACTTTACAAAAAAGCCCTATGCTATTATGTGAGTGGCTGTGATAAAACAAGCATCACTTAGTTGTATTGTATACAGTCTTTATCTTTATAGCATAAGGCACAGAAAGCTGATTCTCTACGAAATATAACCCTGTTTATGAGGAACGTGCAACAGTGTTGGAGGTACTTCTTTAGGCTTCTCCCTTTAGGAGTCTGCACTCTGGACCATATGTCTCCATCTCATCCTATCGCTAGCATCCTCCTCTGACACGCCACACCAACCCTCTGCATGCCCTCCTTCACTACATCCATAAACCTCCTCTGAGGTCTTCCACTCTCCAATACATCCACCATCCCTTCTCTGCACATGTCCCAACCATCTCAGCCTGGCCTCTTTAACTTTGTCCATCTGATATACTCATTTTCATCCTGTCCGTCCTGGACACTCCCAATCAAAATCTCTACACCTTTAACTCTGTCACCTCCGGTGCGGCCTGCTGTCTTTTTGTCAGTGCTACATACATCATAGCAGGTCTCACTAACATTTTGTAAACTTTCCCTTTCACTCTTCCTGCTGTCCTTCTGTCACAAATCCCCCCTGACACTCATCTCCTCCCACTCCACCCTCACTGCATGCTCCCTTCTTCACCTCTCTGTACCTGCAACACTGTTGTTGCGGGTACAAATATTTCACAGCTGGACCTCTGTTAGAAAAGACGATTAAAGAACATTGATGGGTGGGGTTAGGGAGTGGGCCAAACCATACATTGGTACAAGTACAGGACCAGGAAAAGCAATACACAGCAGTGAGTGGAGACAAAACTGTGCAAAACAAAAAGTTGCAAACGGGGCTCAAACCATGATTTTTACCTGCAAGTTATTCCATCAGCATGTTGTTATATGGTCATCACTAAACAGCAGCCTAATTGGCTGGATGTGAGTAAGGAGTACGAGGGGGTTATCTGCTAATTGAAAGGCCAGCGGTTTGATCCCCAGCTCTCCCAGTGTGTATGCAGACGTTTTCTTGGGATACATACTGAATGCCGAATGACACCCAGTGTGTTCATGTGTATTGCAACAGATTGATGAGGTCTTTCCCTTTGACAGATGGGATTGTCTCCATCCCCCTTGCAACCCTGAATTGGATAAGTGGAAGAAGATGGATGGATGGGTGGATGGATGGATATATGGATGAATGGATGGCATCCATATCTTTAAATTCATGAAAGTGAAGAGCTGTAAGTGCAGCTTGTAGTGTAAAACTACTTTAAGTACTCAGTAAGAGTATGAACCCCAGTCCATTTACTAATTTTACCGCAGCTGGTATCTCAAGGCACCAATGTTAAAAGACAGGAGGCATCTGACAAAATGGCGTTATGTGATGCCCTGGGATGAGGATGTGTTGCAGGATCTTTCTCTCCATCATTTATTGCCAACCGTCTGACTTTTAAACTGGCATAAAATCCCCACTAAAATACATCTTCATGTACAAAGTGTATAGGCTTGTATTAGGCTGCAACAAAAGCTTTAGAAAACATTGCACTTATTGGCACAAGGGCTAATTATAACAAGAGAAACTGCCACTAAAGGCAGGGAAAATGTGTGCAGCAGCGAATGAAAATTATATGTCTGAACTCTGTGTAAACATGAGGGTGGGCTTCCTGTACATTATGCATTATGTATTACAGCTAGAAATGACAACAGTAATTTCAGTCACCAATCAGTCAAGCTGCAATGCAAAACACTGCTGCTTTTTTATGTTTTGATGTTATGAATCACTTTCAGCAAGTACACTGTCAGTTCTTGGTTTGGTTAAGTTTGATTTTTTCAGACACTTCCACCTATCTGCACTCAATAGAAGCTACTCCTGCCAATGCGTATGAGACAAATTCAAATGCTGGCTTGCACAATGATTTAAAGACTTCTAAGGACAACTCGGAATGAGCATACCTTTTAGCGAGATAATGTTTCTGAAAGACAACAGTTGGCTTTGTTCAGACATAAAGTCTCATCAACCAAGCATGGGCATAGAAAGTCTGACAGCTTAATGGGATTGTTAAGTTTAACTATGAAATGCAGAGTGTATTTTTGGCAAAGCAATAAAAGATGCGCTTTGCTTACAACCAATATGACACAACAATATGGGCGACATCTTGTTTACAGTTTCGTCTGTCTGTCATATGTCATATTGTATCAGCCAAGACAAGTCGGCACAGGCTTCACATGCATTATGCAGAGAACTTTAGATCTGGCTATGTCTTTCAATAACCCAGATTCAAGTAGTGATTTGAACCGAAGTAATACTTTACAAAACAGCAACTCAATACATTCAGGCATGTAGACATGGCCAAGTTCAAACCGAGCGTCAGGATGGGGAAGAAAGGTGATTTAAGTGACTTTGAATGGTTGTTGGTGCCAGACGAGCTGGTCTGAGTATTTCATAAACCGCTGATCTAGAGAGATTTTACAGAGACTGGTCCAAAAATGAGAAAACGTGCATTATGGTGAGAAGCGGTTTTCTGGGTGCAGTTCTCAGGCCTCTGCCTTGTCGATGTCAGAGGTCTGAATGGCCAAACTGCTTTGAGCTGATAGGAAAGTAACAGAAACTCAAATAACCACTTGTTACAACCAAGGTATGCAGAAGAGCTCCTTAAAGAAGATGAGCTACAGCAACAGAAGACTGGGTGTCACTCCTGTCAGCTAAAAACAGGAATCTGAGGCTACAGTTTGCACAGGCTCAAGTTTCTGCTGTGACATTTGGACGGTCAGACTGTGAAGTAAATAATATGAAAGCATGGAGCCATCCTGGCTTGTATCAACAGTTCAGGCTGGTGGTGTGTAATGGTGTGGGGGATATTTTCTTGGCAGACTTTAGTAGCCCCTTAGTAGCATTATTTAAAGACCACAGTCTTCCTGAGTATTATTGCTGATCATGTCCATCCCTTTATGACCACAGCGTGCCCATCTTCCAAATGCGGCTTCCAATATGATAACACAACGTGTCACAAAGCTCAAATCACCTCAAACAGAATATGACGATGAATTCACTGCACTTAAAGGCCTCCACCAATCCAATAGAGGACCCCCCAACTGTTCGCAGCAGATCACTGCCCCTCCCTGGACCTGGTTCTGCTGGAGGTTTCTTTCTTGCTCATAGGAGGTCATCTAATTTGGGGGTTTTTCTCTGTATTATTGTAGGGTATATACCTTACAGTATCAAGGACCTTGAGGTGACTGTTGAATTGAACTGAATAGAACAATAGATTGGGATCATGGATGTGCAGCTGACAAATTTACAGCAACTGTGTGATGCTATCAAGTCGATATGGACCAAAATCTAAGACGAATGTTTCCAGCACCTTATTGAATCTTTGTAACAAAGGATTAAGGCAGTTCTGAAGGGAACAGACAAGGTTCACCCACTAAAGTGGCCAAAAAATGTAAGCAGTGTCTTGCATAATTCCTAAGATCTCAGATGTCAACAAATTTTCAACAAGTTTTTTTTTATGAAACATGCTTTGAAACAGTTTCTTGAAATTCATAAACTGGTCTAAAATCTACAAAATCAACAAAATCCTTGACACTATTACAAAAAGGGAACAAGACAAGAAAGTTACTGAAATGGTCTTATGAGGTCATTTTAAAATTCTAGTTAGATCGATAAATACACTGCAGTGAAACACAGAAAATGCATCTGACCTATATTTCAAAAGCTACATTAGTGAAACTCCATCACTTTTGTGTGTGCACAGCCAAAACAATGCCTTCAGTCATGTAAACAAGATTATTACCGAGGTCATTTTTTTTTTGCAGCTTAAACAGCATCAGACTGTCTTGTAGGGTTAGAAATAATGACATTATCATTTGCATGTAAATGCAGCAATTTGCAAAATGAATGCAGTCTTGACTGACACTTTTTTTTTTTTAAACACAGTTTACTGTACGAGAATGCTTAGCTGTAACCACGTTATTATTCCAAAATGAAACTCCTGGTTGTCTCATTACTCACAGAAAGCAACGCTGACAGGGATTTTAGGATTGGGAGATGTCAAATAAAATGGGATTTGTATATTCAGCTCCCAAAGGCATAAATTCATGCTGGAACAAAGATATGAATGAAAGCTACTGGCTGCTCCCAGACCTGCACAAAAATTCTCTCTGAGAGGTGAATGCAGACCAAGCTCTGTTTAGATGGAAAACTGTAATTGATGGCCCCTAAAAAAGACTTTACCTGTTATAGAATTTACCACAGGTGTAGAAATGTGCATTTACTGATTGGAAATTGTGAAATTTGACAGTCAAGAAGTCATCTATAAAATTCAAACTTGTTTTTGGCATCTATAAATTTTTTTAATGATTATTTATTTGTGTTTCGAGTTTATTTTTTTCACGTCAGAGCAAGAAGATTCTGGGTTCTGATTGGGCTGGAGCATTTCTTTGACTAAATTGGCTAAGCGTAAGTATTTATAATTTGAAAATTTCCCAAAAACTGTCTAAAAATCCCCCACAGAAACCAGAGATGTGCACAATTTTTACACTGCAAATATACAATTAATCAAATCAAGAGACCTTTGAAACTCTCTTAAGAACATTTAATAGGTAAAACTAAAGTTGCAGAAATTCATAAGTTAGGTTTGGACTGAACGGATACAGACTGAGCCAGAGATAATAATCTCCTCAGGCAATGTTCCTGTTAGCGTGGCGATGCAGTGCTAGGACATCAAGCAGCAAAGCAGGTGCTGTGATTGAGACGGATGATGGATTGTTCCCAGCTGCTAATGCTGTCTGTAAACGGATTCTGAAGGATGCTAATGCAACAGCTGAAGTGGGTCCCGGTACCAATTTAATCAACTATTGTGAGTATGAGGTTAAGAAGCATTTTGAGATTACAATGAGGAATTAACCCCCCCCCTTCCAAAACCCCCAAACAAACAAACAAAAAAAACATCATGTCACAAAATTGCTTTGCATGTTGTAACACTTTAATGTCATAGGTAGTGCTGCTAAAACCCATTTGTTGTTGGGTGTAGGGGATTAAACCACTAAACCTTTTGGCTGTACCTGCTGCTACACCCAAATCCTTTCCAGCTACAACAAATGAAGTGCAGTTCTAGGAAAAACTTTTTGGAGCCTTTGAGATTGTCTATATTTCTCTGTAAATATAACCTAAAACACCATTAGATTTTCTATTACAGCTCTAAAAGTAGATATAGAGAATCTGATTTTTTTTTTTAAACATTATGTTTGGTGTATGTTTGGTGACTTCACATACAGTAAATCTATATTTAGGCAGATTAAGTACAAATGGTGGATATTAAAGAACATTGTTACCCTTCGAATGAGAGGTCAACCAATGAAAATCACTCCAAGAGTGAGAATGAAATACTCTGGGAGGTTACAAAGCAACCTAGAGTGACTTTTAAGCAGCTAAAAGCACTGTTTGTCATGGTCACGGACAAACCTGCTCCCCTTGCTTCCTTTCGCTCTTCCTCCTCTTCTTTTGGGAAAAATTCTCAGCTGCATCAATACTTACCTATCTTCTCCTCTCTGGCAGATCCCAGGTGTTTTCCCACTTGTTCCCTGTGCTAAAAGACATGTTACCTGAGTTAAATGTACCTGTTTCTTTGCCTGAGAATCCTGTGAAAATTAAAGCTCTTAAAAACGTGCACTGGTCTCTGGTGTTCTGCTTTTGAGTCCATTTGTTCCTGTAATCATGGCACAGAGGGCCGTTTGAGCAGTGTTTTATTGAGAGATGAGACTAAAGTGAGGCATTTTAGAATATGAACCTTATCCCACCTGTAAGACATGGGGGCGGTACTGTCATGGCTTGTTTTGCTCCACTTAAGCCATGATCATTATCTCTTTCCACATATTATACATCACCTTCAGATAATTTGAAGAGTCAGTTTTTTTGGTTTGTTTTATGCTCACACATCAGGTAATAGTCCCCTTCAAGCTATTCTATGTGGTTTAGCCTACAGAGCTGCATGGATAGATGTGCAGAAGGCAGCATATGGAACTGTGATATTAGATGTGCTATTCACATAGACTTTTTAAAGACCAACTACTTCTTGGTTTGAGCACATTGGATATTTGCACTCTCACCTGCCTCTCTGCAGGTAAAGTCAAGAGTTCAGGGCTGCATGTGTGGAAATCACAGTGAATTCTGAATTATACAAGAAAGTTCTGGTATGTCAGGACACTTCTCCAGGAACCGAAGAGAGACTGAAGAGGCAATCAGAGCAGGTCATGAAAAGAAGCAGAAAGCTTGCTTTGGAAAAGTCAAGTCAAACTCATGTCCTTGATCTGACAATGATGTTGGGGGAGGATTCAAAGTGTGGTGTGATGAAACTCACCAATGTCTCAGAGTTCTAGCTGTTCTGTACACAGAGGAATGGGCAACAATTCCTTGAGGTTGGTGTGGCGGACCAGTCAATAGTTACCACAAACTTTTAAGTCCAAGTCACACAGGTCTAGAGACCAGTTGGTAACTGCATGGCAACTGCCTGGCAACCACTGGTCAATAGGGGGAAAATTAGTATTTCCCAGCTGGTTGTGGGTGGTTGCTGGCAGTCCCCGTGAAATCGATTGCTAACCCAAAGTAATGCAAGCCTAGAGATCAGTTAATGAGGAAGTAGAGCAGTTCATCTACTAAACCGAAGGTTGGTGGTTTGATCTTTGGTTCTGCCAATCTCCAGTCTGCATGCCTAAGTGTCCTAGGACGAGATACTAAACCCCAAGTTGTGCTCCGATGTGTTCATCGTCATAAAGGGATGCTACAGCACTTAAGTTTAGAAAAAGCTTGTATGAACGGGTGAATCAGGCATGTCTTATAAAGTGTCTGTGTGCTATATAAGAACGGGTCCATTTATTATCCCCAGTAATCACCATTTACTGGGGAACAAAGTGTGTGTTCCCTGTGGTTTGCTGTGATTGTCCATAGTTTATATGGTAGTTGCTGACTTGTCTGCAAATTATTGCTAATCAGGAGTGAAACTGTGAAAAGTGTGAATCAAACTGAAAACAGCAACTGTTGAAAGTAAAAGTTGCATCTTTTGAAAGCTGTTGGTTTAAGTAGTAAGACGCAACTTTTATTTCAAAGGCATACTTTCTAAAGTTTCACTACTACTCGATGGCTAGTTAGCAAATGTTTGCAGAACACTCGGCGTCTTCTATACAAACTGCTTGCAACCTCCAGCAACAACTTGCCAACCAGAGGTTTCCAGGAGGTTGCCAACCAGTCTCTGGGGCTGCATAACTGAGGCCTTTGTTGCAATTATTGTTGTAGATGGGTCAAACCAGATACTAAAAGCAAAGGCTCACATACAGACCTGTAATATCAAATGGTTTTCCTCATTAATTAAATGCCCATTTCATATTTTTTATTTGACTTATATTTGACCTTATGTACTTTATGAGAAAATCTGATGTTTTGTATCATATTTAAGTAAAATATGGACAATTCTAAACTTTTTCACCCGGCTGTAGCATAAAAAAATAAAAAAGCGATAGCTGATTTTTCATCTTTTTCTCAGCCAGTGTTATAAAGTCAATGACACTGTCTGCATGTGGTATGGGATCCCAGTAAATGTGTGAATAAGAGCAAGATAATCTTGCAGTCTGCCAGCAAATCTAGGAGAAGGAGGTATTAGACAAAGCAGGGTTCTGAGGTCTATAATACTGACAACATCTTCTCAGTGATTCCAATTAAAGCACAGTTAGTCTCCAATCTGATAGTGTCTGGAAAGTCCAATGTTCAAGATAAGTATGTCCTAATAGTCTTATGTCCAGTTTGGTCCAAGCTATATGCGTGAATGAAAAGGGATTTGATAGGATTAATGTTTAAAAAAATAAATAAAAAAAGAAGGAGAAATAAGTAAAATAATGTATAAATACTGTTTACCATAGAAATTCTGTAAAATGTGCTTAGAGAAATAAAGCAGACAAAATTCTACCCTGACAAAGAGGTCGTTTTAGTGGCACTGGGAATATAAAAGGGTTAAAGGGTTTTGTGGGATGTGAACATTACCGTGTGAACAGATGCAGAGCCTGACCCAGAGTGTGATCCCATAGTAACAGGATTACACTGAAGGTTAAATGAGGACACTGCTAACAGAGGAGCCAAAGTTCGTGCCCTGGGGATGATGATGTACTAACTATGAACTATTTATTATATAAAAGAGGCTCCATAAAAACAGAGAAAGAACCGAGCTGCTGCATATAAAGAAGACTGATATTATTATGGCTTAATGATTAAAAATGCACAATGCAGATTCAAAAAGCTGTTTGCATTTTTAAAAGAACCTGTTCAGGAATTTGAAACGTTTAAAAGAACACAATTCACCCTCGGTGTCATTGTGCACTGGAAGGATGTCATTCAGTTACTCACTTCTGTGTGACATATTCACGTGTAATGAATATGATTTATTTTCTTCTAAATGAATTTGGAACTATGTGCATGCTTATACAGTGGCTTGCAAAAGTATTTGGCCCCCTTGAACTTTTCCACATTTTGTCACATTACAGCCACAAACATGAATCAATTTTATTGGAATTCCACGTGAAAGACCAATACAAAGTGTTGTACACGTGAGAAGTGGAATGAAAATCATACATGATTCCAAACATTTTTTACAAATAAATAACTGAAACGTGGGGTGTGCGTAATTATTCAGCCCCCTGAGTCAATACTTTGTAGAACCACCTTTTGCTGCAATTACAGCTGCCAGTCTTTTAGGGTATGTCTCTACCAGCTTTGCACATCTAGAGACTGAAAT
>VUQG01014864.1:1366-16840 GCA_015106755.1 Etia nguti
CAAGTTTTTATACCGAGTGTAAACTGGAAGATAACCGTCAGTTTGAACTGGATTTTACAGCTTTGAGCGTTACAGAGTTAAAGCGCATCATTGCACAGCAGTGCTTTGTGCTGTAGCTCAATAGAGTGATATAATAATATAGAGTATTAATAATATTCACCCTGCTTCTTCTCTCTGTTATTGTGTGCAAACTGAAATCATTTATTCTTTCTGAAGCACAACTGTTTGTGCTTTAAATCCTTTCTTCTGTTAAAATATATTCTCTTCATGCTTTGAGCTGCTTCTGAAGTTACAGTAAGCTACTTTTACCTGCAAGATCAATTGTGTCACATGATCTAACAGACAGCACGTAGCATGATCAGGTCACAGCGCACGGCTATCCAAACCGGAAATACCTTTACTTTGAAGGATTTTACACTTCCCTTCCATGGCAGCGACTCTTTTGAAGACAACGCTACAATAGACCCTCTTTGTGTGTAACTGATGATGTCATAACATGTTACCTTGAGCTGACGGAACAGAAGCAGCTTTTCAAACTAAAACCATCACTGCTGCCGTCTGTTGGAGGGACACATTCGAAGATTATGATCATGATCATTTATTGCAGCCACGTGTGAAAATTATACTTGAAATGTAACATTAGTAAAAACAAACAAACAAAACAAAAACAGGTAGGTGAAGTAATTAAAGTAAAAATACTCGTGTGTATTTAAATAAGTATAAAGTGACTTATCGGCCGGGTTCACAGATTTTCTGTTAACAGGTGTCAGGTGCCAAAAACTTCTCATCTTCCTAATAAATGCCTCTAATGCAGCGTTTAAAATGCAAGCATGGTTTTTTTAATAACCACCATCCGCCTGTGTAAAAGAAATCTACTTCATGCTTCTCCTAATGTGAAACTTCTGCTATCACAATGAGCCAATCACTAAAGCCTTACTGTTATCACTACACCCTGCTTCAGCCAAACACACCAACACTGCAAACAAATGTGGAAGTCATGCACCTGATGTGAGAATCTGATTCTGGTGATAAACTTAGCGTGAGGTAAAATATGACTGTGTGGATAAACTGGATCACTTACATTTAAAGGAGAATGTTTAAGGCAGGAGTGGGGGAACTCCGGGCCTCGAGGGCCGGTGTCCTGCAGGTTTTAGACGTGTCAGCTGATTTAAATGGCTAAATGACCTCCTCAACATGTCTTGAAGTTCTCCAGAGGCCTGGTAATGAACTAATCGTTTGATTCAGGTGTGTTGACCCAGGGTGAGATCTAAAACCTGCAGGACACCGGCCCTTGAGGCCTGGAGTTCCCCAGTTTTCTTAAGGGAAGAAACAGTTGCCCTGACTGTTGTGTCAGTCAGACAGGTGGGTGGTTCGATCCCTGGCTGCTCCAGTATGTATGCCAAATATCCCTGGAGACTAACCCAAGTTGCTCTGTAAGGCATCCTGCTGGGTAGAACGACATGTCTTATAAAGGAACCAGTCCATTTATCAAAGTCTCTACTGCCATCTAGTGGTAAAAACTCATTTCTGTGTAAAGCTGGGCTTCTTTAAATGAAAGCAGAACAGTAAGTAAAAAGCTGGAATAAGAAAAATTCTACAGCACTTGTTAGCTTTTTATTGTTGGTTCCTTTTAATTCATTATATAACTACAGCTAAAGGTAAATGTGTTTTTATTGAAAAGCCATAAAAACCTTTTTTAATGTTAAATGAACACAGTGAAAAATAATGATGTTGTGACTGCACACAGTCTTTGAAAAAGAAATTTTGCTCCAAGGAAAAGCTTTTTGGGACAGCCGTGTTGGTACCGATTGGCAGAGCGTCATATGTTGTTGATATTATTTTACACATATATCCAAATGTTCTGATGATGAAAGCAAATCTAGTATCATTATATTTGCACGTATCCTACATTATATGTGCTCACACCTGAGATTAAAGTTTAAAGCTATGAGTTCAATGAATCATGAAATCTAAACAGAGATGTTAAATGTTGTACTCAATCGTTTCCGTGCTTCAGAGGAAACAGAGTTGGTCGCCGGGTGCTTTGCACCGATCAACGTCAGTACTGTCTGGTTGTTGCAGATAACCTGGATGGGCGGTGCGTCATTTCAAAAAGCTTTTGAATTGTTTGGGCAAGATCACCAGACGACGAAAGCTGTGGTCACAAAAAGCCCTCTGGTCCTATGGAAGTGTACGGGACAACAACTGTCTGACCTCTGCTGGGCTTATGGTCTTAGCCACTCATTTGGGCTCATACTCAAAATATTAGGAATTACTGTGGTATAATATGCAGTGAGTGCTATGAGCCAATGAGTGTGCAGCTTCACAGCCTGTCCCGCCCTTCATGTTCACATGTGATTTTTTCTGAGTCTAAGACTACGATGGCAGAAACGTTCATATCAAAACTTCAAAACAGGCCTTCAGGAACCAGCAGCTGACGTCACGGTAACCCCCACCATCTTTTATACCGTCTGACCATTTCAACTGGCTCCTCTGAAAGACAGACTAAACAACCTCTGCAATAATCAATAATCAAATAATCCGAGTTTTATGCACATAAATCTCCAGGTGAACGACTCATCCCTGCAAACGAGCATCCAGATTAAGGCTCTGACCTGGCGGCTAAACGCCGTGAGGCAGCAATCTGATCCTGCAAACGTCTGAAACATCTCAGTAAACCACAGTGAGAGTCCATGCAGCAACATCCTCCTCTGTCACACCGACCTTCTGCATGTCCTCCTTCAATACATCCATGAACCTCCTGTTTTGCTCCTGCCTGGCTTCATCCTCTGCACATGTTCAAACCATCTCAGGCTCAGCCGCCTGTCTTTGTCTCAGTGCCACCGTCTCCAAACCATCCATCACAGCATTACCTCCATCTTTAAATGTTCTCTTTCATTATTGCTGTTTAGTTCTGTCACAAATCACCCCTGACACACTCCTCCACCCACTCCACCCTGCCTGCACTCTCTTCTTCACCTCTTTGGATGCTTGACCGCAGGTATTTAAGCTCATCCACCTTTACTACCTTTGCTCCTTCCATGTTCACCTTTCCGCCTGCACACCTCACCACTGTCTCTGTCCTAACACGTGTCCTGCACTACCCTCACATACTTCCTCACACAGCGCCACACTTCCTCTGTTACGACCCATCATCTGCTTTCTGTGGCTCCACAAAGACACAGTGAAGCTCCTTCTAACCCTCTCTATACTTGCGCATCAACGCTCTCGAAGCAAACATCACACCTTTGGTTACATCGCTGCACCTTTGTACGGGCGGCGCCAGAATTTTTTCATATGGGGGCCACTAAAAATATTGGGGTGGCACACAAAAGACAGAACAGTGCAGGGGCTCAGTGGAGGGGAGGGGGTGATGATGGGAAATCGTGAGGGACATACAAAGTGACACAATACGAATGACAAAAACTGGAAATACAGGAATTAAAAAACAAGTTAATGTTTCAGCTCATTGTATGGCGTCTTCCTCTCTCTTGTGCTCACATTTATTAAAATTATTACCAACACAGAACAGAAAATGTTAAATAAAGAAACTCTGGACTTGTATCCGTGAGATGAGGGTTATACCTGCAGAAAAAAAGCCCCACACAGGATCTTGAATTTAGATTAGTTTGTTTAACAGTCCTAAAGCAGGCTGCATCCAGCTTCTTCTGATCTGAGAAGAGTAAAGCCTACGTCTCAGTCCCACGGCCTCCTTTTATCACATTAAGCCGCTTAAAAGGAATTAAAATCCGCATGATTGGATGAGTCATTCGCTCCTATTAAACCAAGTTCGACAACAAAAGCCTTTGTCGCCCCCAGGCGGGGTTAAGCAACGGTGCACTGCGAGCTAACAATAAAAACGGCAGACGCCTGTTCACGAAACCATCGTACCGACAAACTGACACTGTGACGTGTTGGCACGCTCCGTGAACCCAGGCAACGGAGAGGTGCTTCCGGATTGGCTGTACGTAAGGGGCCGTTGCAGTCACGTTCAACAATTGGTGAATGAGTCGCGGAGCGTGAATTTGATTGGGTAGCAGTCGGGAAGGTGGGCAGAATTTCACGTTCGGTTGTGGAGCTGAGGCCGGTACCAAGCATTTCGGCACGTTGTGAAGCCGTTAGCGTTCAGGCAGCCGCTGCTGTGACTCTTAGACACTTCCTGTTTGTAAAGCGCAGTTTTTCCCAAAAATAATTCATCCAGCGGTAAGTTACTCTTCTCTGTAGTCTAATCCAACATCTGTGTGTGTGTGATTACTTTATATCACCTAGGGTTTGTTTTTTTTATTATTATTATTAACTGGGTCGCTCTTCCAGGCCCTGTCTACATCCTGGTGTAGAGGGGGGTTGCTGTTAGCAACCCTATTGACATTGTAACTACAGTATAATTTCACATAATCGTGTATTACTTATAAATTACAGTATCCGAGTATTTCTAGCTGCCATCGGATGTTGTAATAACTGTTATTGCTTGAAAAAATCGGATTGCAGCCACCGGCTTGATTGTTTGGCGTCCAGGATATAGCCACCCCCCACATGTAGCTCTCTTGTAGCTGTGGTTCGGTCGTGACTGCCTCTTTTCCCGCTCCACTTTGTTGTTTAATCGGCACATTTTATTTTAAATAGATAGTTTAAACGTGAATTTCGTGTCTGGTTCACCCTTCGGTACCGATTTAGAGCTGCTAGCGGGGCTCTCTCCGGCGGCAGCGGAGGGGTGGCCGGCCGGGACACGTGCTGCGGCCGCAGCTCGCCCTGCCTCGCTTTGGGAGCCGTGTGTTCGCTCAGCTTCCGCGGCTTGGCTCCGGAGAGGGCCAGCTAGCGTGCCATATGAACCCGGGTTATCTATGGGACAGTCCACCGAGGCTCGCGTGTAGGCCGGTGAGCGGCTAGCAGCAGCAGGCACGCCGCGGCCTTTGTGTCCGTGAAGCGCGGTGCTTCACGCGGAGGTCGGATCGGTAAGCTAGAGCCAGCTGGAAGCATTGGGGCACGTTTTTAGGCTAGCTGGGCTACTCTACCTCAAATCCTGGTGGACCACGGAGGGCCGGGCGGTGTGTCACAGCAACAGATGGCTCGTGCTTTGTGTACAGGTGTAGCACACAGGTCAGATTTATCTGCACAGCACTTTGCGGTGGAAGGTAGAGAGAAGGCCAGTGATCCCGTGTACTCCCGGTGTTAGCAGGGGGCTAAATTCTCCCTAACAGGAAGACACCTTCAGCAGCAGCAGGCTGAGGGAAGGCGGCCATTTTCCCTGGCTAGCCGGAGGGGGTGAGGAGGAGGAAGACAAACTGTAAGAGTGCAGGGCTTAATTAACCAAAAATGGATTTAAAGTTTATCATATGGCCGTAAACATGAAACTGGGCAAAGAAGAGACTTGTGTTACATACCTCTGACTCCTTACCTTAAGTGTATGCAAATCGGCTATGCTTACACCAGCTTGCAGGTCTCAGATGGCCAGTGAAGACCCAGGTAAAGAGCACCTCGGGTTTCAGCTGTCCAGTAACAGCAGACATGAAGTATCACATCCAGGGACGCCTGCAGACGGTATTGTATAAAGACCTGGAAGCATGCTCAAGTAGGATATCCAAGGTATGGTTAGGCTCACCTAAGCTAGATTTATTCTTAAGCATCAGGATTTACAGGATTACTAATGAGTCCATCAGAGGGATGGCTCAAAGTCGAGGGAGAGTGGAAAAAGGATGAAGATAGAGTTGCTAGGCAGCGAGGAGGTTTGTAGGTGTAATGCAGGGGTAGGCAACTGAGGACACTGGCCCTTGAGACCAGTGTCCTGCAGGTTTTAGATCTCACCCTGGGTCAACACACCTGAACCAAATGATTAGTTCATTACCAGGCTTCTGGAGAACTTCAAGACATGTTGAGGAGGTCATTTAGCCATTTAAATCAGCTGTGATGGATCAAGGACACATCTAAAACCTGCAGGACACCGGCCCTCGAGGCCTGGAGTTGCCCACCCCTGGTGTAGTGAAACGGATGATGATGCTGGATAGAGATGGAGAAAGGCGATTTGCTGTGGTGGAGTTACAGGATGGGGTGTGGGAGTAGGAGACCATTGTACCTTCAGTGGTTTCACTGGTTTTGGAGTAAAAAGTCACCATCTCTTGCTGTGTGGTTTCTCCACTGGTAACTCTGGTTTGCTGTTGGGATGTCAGACCGGCGCTTTGTTAAACTTTTTTGATTTCACATATGAAACCTGACTTAAACTCAGTGGTGAAACACACCAATGATGCTTTGACACTTAATTTATCAGCATGATTTCTGTAAGTTTACATTTCCCACCAAACTGTTCTAATGTGTTTATTCTGAAAAGAAGCGAGAGATGCATTAAAGCAAATTTCTATCAATTTATTTAAATAAAAGAGATTAAAAGTATCTGAGTCACTGGCTTCATTGCATCTGATGCTCTTTACAAAGACCAACAGCAGTCACCGTCATGCCTTGATTATATTTTCCCTGATATCGGTCTTCCGTCACATTTATGTCTTGATGAAATCTTTCCCCGTGCTCATTGGTGACAGAAACATGAATCTTGAATCAGCTAGTGAGGAACGCTTCTGCACTCATCAGCCTGATTCTCTGCTTTCACTCTGCGTACACGAGTGCTTCGTGTGCTGCGGATCAGTATCGGTTCAGAGTTCAGGGGCAACAGATACACCACCTTTTATTCTGCCTTCACTTTTCTGGAGACAGAACTGGTTAAACACTGAAATACGTTGCCGTCTCTGTCTGGCCGTTTTTTGTTTGTTTGTTTCCTTTCTTTTTTTTTTATTTTTAATTTGGAGTCTGGAAGTGAAATTCATGAAAGCACAGGTGAACGAATCCGAGCAGCAAAATGCTCGTTGGCCGGTGTAAACTGCACAACCTTCAAAATGTAATACTTGTAGTACTGATTTTTGTCTGATTTTACCCAGGTTGGACAGTCTACACACTGTGTACAGTTCAAAGCCATTTCAGAGCAACATGAATGGTGATTTAAGATGTTCAAGCAGGCCACCTGTGTCACCACCACCACCTGTCAGAGGCCACGCCCCTAATAATGCAAACATTAAACCTTAGTCCAGTTTAAACAGCTGTTTTGAAGGTAGACCTCCTATAGAGACCACAACTGTTTTTTTTTCAGGCTGTAAACATGTTCGTTTTAACATGGGGACTGAGTGGAGCTCGAGCCCCTGCTGGACGCTAGAGGAACTGCAGGTTGTAGTTCTTGGTTCGGTAAGGCTAACTGGGCTTAGATAGAACAGCAGCTGCTCGATATACAGGAAAACATAACGGATGTTCATCACCGTTGTTTCAGTTGATATTGAAATCAGGTTTATTTAATGTCATTACTCAGACTTTGTGGATTTATTAAACCTAAAAAAAACATTAGATAAATATTGGACAACAGAACACAGATTAAAGCCCAAACTGTTACTGAAATAAACATTAGATTTACATGCTAACATGTTGTCCGTGTTGAGCTTTTTTGTCCCTTTTGTTGGAGTGTTACACTGACAGAGGTTAGTGGGTAGAGTCGGCGAGTAGCTCATCTAGCAGTCGCAGTTTCTGTCTAAAAATATCCGGATGAGGAGGCCAAGCGGGCTGCCGGCTTCACAGGTGGACACCCTGGAAATGTTTTTACCAGAGACCCTCAAATAAAAGCCAGCAGCTCTTTCTGCCACAGTACAGTGACCCAGCTGGTTCTTTCCTGTGGTTCATTCAGTGTGAAAGAAGGGGCTTGGGATTGATTGCTGAGGAATTCACAGCAGGAATGACTTTTTCCAGTCTTCCTTACAGACTCCATTCATGTTGCTACAGAGAGAAAATGTACTAGTAGAGACACGAAGCAGGCGATCCATTGAGTCTGACGAGCCCTGCAGCTTTGTGTGGAAAAATCCTGAGCAGGTCTCATTTTAAAAACTGCAAATGTTCAGGAAACAGGGAAAGTATGCAGGTCTGTCTGAGCATGTCAGGCGTGTCTGTGGAGCGCAGCGAGCTTCCTGCTTCTGACGTCTGTTTGCATCATAGTTGTCATAGTACAGGTAAGGTGGAACACATCTGAACAAGCCATAGTCTGCAACCATTCCAAAACATAGTCAGCGTTCGTGCAGTTTCCCATGGACGATGTGATGTCTGCCGCAGAAGAAACTGATTTTTTAAAAAGATCTTCAGCCTAAAGTCAGGTGTGTCAGAGAGGTGTGTTTCCACTGCACTTCTCAGCATCAGTCACCCCTCAGACAAACTTCCCTGATCACTTTCATCAGTAATCTTGCCCTCAGCTGAAAATCCCACACAGCAGATGTCAGTTTCCAGCTGAAGACGAGCACAGACCACTGCTTGTCAGTTTAGATTTGATGAATAAAAAAGCCTCAAAGTTGCGTTTTAAACCCAGAAAGTTCCCAACATGAAGGAACGGCAGCAGAGGAACTGGCTCGAGGGGGCTATTTCAGATTTGTGTCCTCGGCGTGTGAAAATCGTCTCCGGGGCCGTTTTCACGTCGGTGCACACAGACGAGGCAGAATGGGTCGGCTCTGCTGATCAAAGGCGTCACAAACGTGTAGACGCCGAGGCTGAAACGCGATGAGTCGGTCTGCACGAGCAGCTCATCGGCGCCTGATGAACTTTGTTTGTAGTGATATCATTTGTCCTGCTGCTGATCTCAGCCTCCTCTTTCTCCCTGCAGAGATTTCAAGTTGACCAAAGAAATGGTGATGGAGAAGCCAAGTGCCCAGCTGGTCGGGCGAGAGTTTGTCCGACAGTATTACACACTCCTGAACCAGGCCCCCGACTACCTGCACAGGTACACCGGCAACTGTTTGTCCGTCAGCATACGAGGGAGTGACTGAAGCGTCACGGGCTCGCCCGCTGTCTTTGTATATGTCGTCCTGCACACACTAAACCCGCCTCTGCTGTTTGCACTCAGGTTTTATGGAAAGAACTCGTCCTATGTGCACGGCGGCCTGGACAGCAACGGCAAACCGGCGGAGGCCGTTTACGGACAATCTGTAAGTAAAGTTCAGCTGGCACGCTGTACCTTTAAGGTCAAGTCCACAGAGCTGGAAGGAAAGATGTTTGCTGTCCTTTATCTTTATGTTGAGTTGGGACATTAAGGGTGGTGCAGCTTCACCCACACTCATTAAGCCTTCTTATGTTTCTGCAGTGCATGTAACTGTACCACAAAGTAAGATGTTATAGTTACAGCTTACATTAAAACACACACGCAGGCTCATTTCAGACGAGGCCAGCCCGTCCCGTTGGTTGGTTTGAGTTCGTAGCTTTCGGGTTTGGGCGCGGGAAGTCTGACTCGGCCTCTCTGTTCTCTTTTCCAGGAGATCCATAAGAGGGTGATGGCTCTGAGCTTCCGAGATTGTCACACCAAGATCAGACACGTGGACGCTCACGCCACCCTGAACGAGGGCGTGGTGGTGCAGGTGATGGGCGAGCTGTCCAACAATATGCAGCCCATGAGGAAGTTCATGCAGACCTTCGTGCTGGCGCCCGAGGTCAGTAAACTGACCTTCAGCCTGTGATCATGTGATCTGTGACGTGAATGCGCAGTAGAAAGAGTTGATTGATGCATTTTTCTTTCCTTCAGGGAACCGTTGCAAACAAATTCTACGTCCACAACGACGTGTTCCGTTACCAGGACGAAGTGTTCGGCGACTCCGACTCTGAGCCACCCGAGGGTGAGAACACGTCCAGTTCTGTTTTTGTTAAGAGATCATTTAGAGATCAGAGGAAGACATCCTGAACACGTCTGATCTGTTAAATGGGAATGAAAATATTCGGGTAGTGAGTCGAGGGTTTCTGAGCAGAGGCGGAGGAAGTTTAGCGTTGCTACTGTCAGTACAGCCGCAGTCCCGCGTGGATATTTTCCGTTATGAACGTGTTTTGGTTTCCAGAGTCCGAGGACGAGGTGGAGGAGCTGGAGGAGAGGGTTCCCTCCCCTGACGTGGCTCCCGAGGAGTCGGCTCCTTTCTACGACCCAGCAGCCTGGTACGTGCTCAAACCGCGCGCACGGGTCTCACATTCTTGTTGAGGTTTAAACTTGAATATTTAAATGCACAGAACCCGGAGCTGCACCCGTGTTGTAGGTCACAGCGTCGCAGAAACTACAGAGGAAGATGATGTCACGGTTTTATTTACTGGAGTTCTAAAGCAAACTGTCACAAGTAGCGTTTTCAGTGAAGTGAACTTCTCTCTTCTTCGCTTCCAGTTCAGAGCCAACCGTTCCTGGTGACGAGGACGAAGCGGTGGTGGCGAGCCCAGAACCAGAGCAAGAAGCGGAAAAGGAGGCCGAGGCGGCCGCGGTGGAGCTGAAGCCCGAGACGCTGCCGGACACGCAGACGGACGCGCACACAGGCGACGAGCAGACAGAGAAAAGCCCCGCCCCCGCTGCGTCGCCCGCTACAGAAGCTGTCCCTGCACCCGCCGAGCCCGCCCCCGCCGCCCCGGAGGAAAACAGGGTAGGTGGATGTGTGGCCAGTCAGGGCGGCGTTTATGAATTGGGTTAAGTGGCGAACACGAGGATCTGATTTCTTTCCTTCGTCTCTTCCAGCCGTTCTCCTGGGCGCTGGTCACCAGTAAGAACCTCCCTCCCAGCGGGGCTGTCCCCGTCTCAGGAATCCCTCCCCACGTCGTTAAAGTCACCCCCACAGCACCGGTGAGTCCTTGTTCTCCCTCAGAACCCTGCTCATGCTCCATGTGACAGGTGCGTGTTCAGACGTGCGTGTCGTGATGCTCTCAATAAACATTCATGTCAAATATTAGCAAACATAAACTATGATAAAGTCTCACACAAAGACTTTGATCTCCCAGCGTTTTTCTGGAGATGACTGTCCTTTTGCTCTTTTGCAGCAGGTGTCACTATTTTAAAGCAGATTTAATCTCACTCGAATCCATCAGAGCCTCGAGTCCAGAAACCAAACCTTTTGTTTTAAAATGCGTTTCGACTCTTACAGCCCAGAGCCGAGGTGAAGTCAGAGTCCCAGACACCAGCACAGAGACCACAGAGAGACCAGAGGTCGAGGGAGCAGAGGCCGGGAGGTCCTCCGCCCGCTCACAGAGGCCCCAGACCAGGTATGCACAGTCCGGTCAGCAGCAGCAGGCCTTTATTGTGGACCAGACGTAACATCAAGAGGCACCTCAGAGGAGCTCAGCTGCAAACGTGTCCCCGGCTGATTTGTGGCAGCGGGGTCTCCTTGGTGTGTTTGGGTTCGTCTTTTTTGCTGAACACAGAGAAGCTGTGTCTGAAAAGGACTCTTGTTTGTTTGTCTCAGCTCGAGAAGGAGAGCAGGGCGAGTCGGAGGGGCGCCGGGTGGTCCGGTATCCCGACGCCCACCAGCTCTTTGTGGGGAACGTGCCTCACGACGTGGACAAGAACGAACTGAAGGAGTTCTTTGAGCGTGAGTTGGATTTGGTGAAACTTATTTTTTCCTTTATTTGTGGCTGTAAAATGTGACGCTTAACGTTTTTGCTGCGTCTTTCAGAGTACGGGACGGTCCTGGAGCTCAGGATCAACAGCGGAGGGAAGCTTCCAAACTTTGGCTTTGTGGTTTTCGACGACTCTGAGCCCGTCCAGAAGATCCTCAGTAACAGGGTGAGCTTTTTGATGCTTTCAGCCGTTTGTGTCTCGGGCTGTGACCACCGCTTTAATGCCTCTTTTCTCCTTCAGCCCATCAAGTTTCGAGGCGACGTGCGCCTGAACGTTGAGGAGAAGAAGACCCGGTCCGCCAGAGAGGGCGACAGGCGGGACGCCAGGCCTCGGGGCCCCGGCGGGCCCAGAGAGCGAGTCGGGGGCAGTGGGGGACCCCGGGGCCCCTCGGCCCGTGGAGGCACATCACAGAAACCCAGCTTCGGATCCGGACGGGGCGCCGGACCCAGCGAGGGACGCTACCCTGCCCCCCGCCAGTGAGGCTCCCGGCATCTGAACCTGAGTTCATTACTGTCATTTACCTGAGCAGGTGTGCGCCTGCCGCAGCAGGAGCTGATTGGACACGGCCAAATTCTTTGCTCCGCTCCCGGGAGGGAAAAGCGAGGAACTCTGTGTGGTCATGGGTCCTCGTCGTTTCCCTCCCGGTGCGGGAGCGTCGAAACAGGTTTCAGTAATCAACACAGGTTTAGTCGAGAGCTCCGCCCACCACCCGCTCCTTCCTGCTGATTTCAGCAGCATGTGTCTCTCCTGAAGATGGCTGCCTCTTCCTCCTCCCCGGACGCCCTCCACTCCAGCCGCCGCCGCCTCCTCCTCCTCACCTGCTGATTTGAGGACGTCGCTCTCATTTCTCCCCTCGTCTCCTCCCCCTTTTCTTTGACCTCCACCAACACATGTATTATTTGGACTCTTGTCGGTTTTTTGTTGTTTTTCATGCTGAACTTGAATTTATTAAACAAATCAAAACATGCAAACACATAAAAAAGGGTAAATACTACTTGAATTGGGGATAATGAACCCAGAGGTTAGGTGTTGTTTTTCGCGTTCTCTCCCTGTTTCTTAAAGGAACGTGTACTTTACTGCTTGGGCAATCCTGTGTATTGCTGCCACCGTTGTATCTAGCGATGGATCTGTCTTATTTTTTTTCTATCAGGTCAAGAGCTGAACTATAGTGGTTTTATTTGAGTAATAATAATGTTGGCTTGTAATATGTGGATTGACAGACGTGTCTGAATGGAGCATGTTTCCAAACCCGTTGTTAGGCTTCTACCGATGCACTTCATTTGTCATGTTTAAAGCGAGCTCACCGGCCAACGAGAGAACTAAATTAAAGTGAATTACTGTTTTGAACTCTGTGTTTCGGAGCTTGTTTTAAGGCTGCGGACGGACGCGCTTGTTTGTGGATGGCAGCGTGTCTCCGTGTCCAGGAACATGGACACTTTAAGAAGGAGGAGCTTTAATACTGATCTTTTTCTTTTTACGCCTTTAATTGATTTTAAAAAGTAAGTCTTTTCTTCACTTAATCTAAAAACTCTAAATTATTTGTTTAAATTATAACAAGGCAAAGGTCTGTGGACGTGTGAAAGTGTTCATTTTACAGCTGGTTAACACAGCAGCGGCATTCGACTCCCTCTGATGGTGCGTCTGGAAGAAGACGTACGTCACCCTCATCACCAAAATCTGCCTGTACCGCACACTGGTTATTCTCTATGGATCCGAGACCTGGGTCATCCTCAAGCACGACCTCGACAAACTCGAGCTGTTCCAAAAGCACCTTCAATGTTTGTGTCAGATTCTCCGAGCGTCCTTCTGTGACAGTCTCAGCAGCAGCGCGATACATAGTCAATGTCACCAGCAGCCCGCGTTTTTCTTTAGTGAACTGTAGAAGGCCGTGGTCATCAACAGGTAAAACCTCTCCATACATTTCATCATAACCCTCCGCAAGTGATCAGGCGATGGTCGCCATCACAACGACAGGAAGTCACAGTGGCGCTGTGCACAGCAGCATCCATTCCTGTACTGACCAGCTTGACCTGAGCTGCCTTAGCGAGTCCGCTCTCCTCTCACCACCCCTGAACGACACGACGTCATCGTCCAGCTCGTTTTCAATAAAGACGTGACTAATAAGCGGTGCTGGGGCTGCGCTGGTCTGCAGGGTAACCTTAGATGAAGCTTCAGACCGGAACATGTTTTAGATTTTAGGATCGCTTGAATTCAAATGAGTGCACCATATAAAGGCCAGCTGACTCCCGGCAGTATTCCTGGAAATGCAATTATCCAGTGGCCTGGACTGGAGTCTTTGCCAGGCTGATTCTAGCCCCTGGACCTTATGTTTGACAAACCTCATCTACGGTTTGCGAGGGAGCGATGTTGACCTATTAAATAAATTGTCTTGGTCTTCAAATTCCACATAAAACCTGCAGAGGACAAATCAACATGCAGAAAACAGAAATAAACCAGAAAAAACAATAAAAAAAAGCACAAACAGATTCATGTATTCATCCATGTTTTTGGGGGAAGTGATTAGAGTGACCTGCTCTCCTCTGCTGTCGTGTAGGATTAAACTGATTTTTAAAAAAACATTTTTTTACACCCGTTTCATTTTAAAATCTGATCGTCTACAAAACTCCACAAAGAAAACTTCTTAAAAATGAAACGTTGATTTCATCCATCGGGATCTGATCAAAGAACAAACCTAGAAGATTAAAATTTGGAGCAGGTACTTTATTACCTGCCAGCTCCTCTACCTGACACTTTAATAACCAGAGGGGTGCAGTGTTTTTAACGTGGTACCAGAAAGCTTGCACAGATGTAACCGATAGAAAAGTAATGTCCAACATTCATCCAGTGACACTAATGGAGCCCAAACTCGGCTCAGTTTAAATAAATCACCTTTAAGTCCGTAAACGAACCCACAAGGAGACAGCTTCCTCTCAGTGTGCTCCTCTCCGCCTCCTCTCAGACCTCCGTCAGCTCATTTGTTTCTGCGCCCGGCCTCCAGCTGATGTGCATTATACATCAGAGACGTGTCCTCTTGCCGCTGATCAAAACTTACTTCACGCCCTCCTCACTCCAAGATCCAGAGCTGAGCAGCTGCGGGGCTGCCGTCCCGCCGCTGACATTGACCTCTGACCTCTCTGTGGAAGCCAGTCTTTAATCTGAGGCAGTCAGAGTGAAGCTGTGCTGCTTTTAGGAGGAGAGCAGATTCACCTTTTATCTAAACGATGCATGACACGCATCATGTATGAAAACAGGAAATCTGAGCGTGTCCTAAACCTGCCTGTTGAAAGAATCTTTTAAAGCACCAATCAACAAGAGCAGTAGAGCTGGTGGTTCAGTGACCGGCCAAATAAATGAGTCCATTAATGAGTGGTTATTTAAAAAGGTTTGCGTCGCTTGGCACAAAAATTGCAATCATCATCATCACCACTGATTCGGAGTCATTAAAACCCAATGTGGTGTGTCAGACAGCCTGATGTGCTGGAGCTGCACATTCATGAAACTGTGACCAACATGTCTTTAATGACCCTGCATGAGCTTTAAAGGAATGATTGTGACATTACTGATACCAGGTTAAGTTCATATACAGTGGCTTGCAAAAGTATTCGGCTCCCTTGAACTTTCCCACATTTTGTCACATTACAGCCACAAACATGAATCAATTTTATTGGAATTCCACATGAAAGACCAATACAAAGTGGTGTACAGGTGAGAAGTGGAACGAAGATCATACATGATTCCAAAAATGTTTGGAATCATGTATGATCACACCCCACTGAAAAGTGGGGTGTGCGTAATTATGTTTTGTTTTAAACCATTCCATTGTTGCCCTGGCTTTATGTTTAGGGTCGTTGTCCTGCTGGAAGGTGAACCTCCGCCCCAGTCTCAAGTCTTTTGCAGACTCCAAGAGGTTTTCTTCCAAGATTGCCCTGTATTTGGCTCCATCCATCTTCCCATCAACTCTGACCAGCTTCCCTGTCCCTGCTGAAGAGAAGCACCCCCAGAGCATGATGCTGCCACCACCATATTTGACAGTGGGGATGGTGTGTTCA
>VUQG01014866.1:7227-30844 GCA_015106755.1 Etia nguti
CCCTGAGCCTGGTTCTGCCGGAGGTTTCTTCCTGTTAAAAGGGAGTTTTTCCTTCCCACCGTCGCCAAAGTGCTTGCTCATATGATTGTTGGGGTTTTCTCTGTATCTATTATTGTACGATCTACTGTACAATATAAAGCGCCTTGAAGCGACTGTTGTTGTGATTTGGCGCTATATAAATAAAATTGAATTGAATTGAATTGAATTGGTGACACACTTCACAGAGCTGAGATTTTTCTTTTAAACATAAGATTAATTTATGTTAAAAATAATCATCACCTGAAAATCAGTGTGAATCATTAATGGGTGGAAGTTCTTAACTTTTCTTTTTTATATAGCTCAAAAATGATACTACATTGTTTTGTAGGTTTGTTTCCTGTTTACAAAAGCTCCTCTTCATCTTTTCTTTATCTTCTACCTTGTCTACAGCTGAGTGACCCAAGTTTGTTTGTTTGTTTGTTAAATGAAGTATTTCCTTTTTTTTTCTGATGGTCATTCCCCTTGCTTGCAGGTTATAGTTCTTCACCAGTCTACTTTGTTTGCCTGCACACTTTTAAACCTTTAAACCTTTCAACTAGAGCATTATTAATAAACTTGGGTTAAAATGCAAAGCTTGAAAAAGGAGTGAATGGAATGGCCTCTATTTTTTATGAGTGTGTGTAAGCACGTGTGTGTGTGTGTATTTATGCGCATGCATTTATGTTCGCATCCGTGGGGTCAACCCTTTTATCCTCGTCTTTCAGTGCTGAGTGCGTGAGTGTTTGTGTGTTTCTGCATTCTCCGCAGGGACTATTTCAGTTGAGGGCAAAGAACACAGAGAAACTTTGAAAGAGCTTTTATGTACTTTTGAGTGAAATGATCCTAAGAAAGGCTTTTTATAAAAATACTTTTATTCAGTCTTCCACATCCAGAAGGGCACTTACTCAATTACCAAGCTCCCTTCTTTCCTTTTTCCATCAATCCCGCCTCTATTCTTAGGCCTGTGTCTGCGTTGTGTGTGGAGGCACTGCTATGGGCAAAGAGCATGAGCTTAGTAGTAAGCTATGTAGGGCATGTCAGTGAGTATACAGTGAGTCAGTCATTTGAAACCACTCTTTGGCCAAATTGTAACTTCAAAAGATCACGCAGCCAGAAAAAAAAAAGATAACATATTTGATTACTAATCTTGGTCTTGTTGGCTATTTTTAAAGCAAGCATTTAATGGTCTATTTTTTTTTTCTTCTTTACTTTTAAAAGAAATCCTTTGATGTAAAACACTGGCTGTGGTAAAATATGGCATGTACAGATAAGGCTGATACTGTATGACAAGCCAACTGAATGAGAGGTAAACTCATTCTGTCGCCCTCACTTTCGCATCTCAGCTCTCTTTTAACTGCAGCCTTGTCACTCAGTAGCCTGAAAGGCAAGACCTCATACAGGTTTGACAGATAAAAGTCTCCTCACTTCATTGCTGTTTGACATTTTTACCTCCAAGAAAAGTTTCGGCACTTCTCCTCCCTTTCTTTTTCTCCTTCCATCTCATAAACACACACGCGCATATCTCGATGTGAGTCCATCTTCACTCCTCCTGTCCATCTGCCTGGCAAAATGGGGCCTCAGACAAAGGAGACGCAGGCTAACTCAGTGATCTGAATCAAATGGCAAGAAGAGGAGGGTAGCAGAGGAAAAGAGGAGTGATGGGTGCCAGGGAGGGAGCGCTGGAGATGTGGGAGACAGAAGGGTTGGATGGTGAAGAGAGGCATGAGGGGCTAGATGTGAATTTTTTCTGACAGGTTGAAGTCTCCTCTGAGCTGACCCTCTCCCTGCTGGGAGACATGTCTCCTGAGTGGGGTGAGGCAGGAAGGAAAAAAGAAGACATACAGTAAGGTGAAGCAATGAACTGTGATCATGGAAATGCCATGCTGAATGCAGGAGTACCAGCAGTTCTCATCTGTGGGCATGCAGTATAATAATTTTATCCATTGCAAAGCACACACTCCTGCAAGAATATTTCTGTATTAAATTCACCACTTTCGGTACATTCTGCCATCACTCAACGTCAGGCAGGATTGTTGGACACAGTGCTAGTATCCAGCCATTGAAGCCTAGCGAGGCAAAAGATACATCTGCTGTCCAGGTCATTTTACATTTTCATGTACTAAGAACAAACAAACAAACAAATAAAAAAGATGTATTGATTTATAAGTAGTAAAACTCTGGAACTCGAGCAGGAAAGCTGCAGAAACACAGTGATAAGTGACTTCCAGTGACTCCAAGGCCGACAGGAGAAAAAAAAACAAGAGCGATAGAGGGCAGATCTGGGGATCTGATTCTGGGTGCTGAGTAAGTCAAAGAAGAGAGCAGACAGCGTAGACATTATTGCATAGAAGCCAGTTCATTATACGGCTCAGGGAATTAATCAGTCAGTGCAAAATTCATTTGTTTTTGTCAAAAATGCCAAAACATTCTATTGTTTTAATGTTGGCTTAATTTCTTTGTGAATTGAAGAATCTTTTGCAGTGCTGGCCAAACAAAACAAGCAGCTGAACACATCACCTTGGCCTTTTAAATTGTTGATAAAGAAAAATAGTTTTTAGTTGCAACTCTTATTCCACATGGCTACAGTCATAGCAGCTCTGTCAAACTGTTCTTTAGCACATTGGTGCTCTGACATATAAGGTTTACCCACAGACTGTATATAAAAGACGGACATACCCTGGGACATATTTACACGATATCACCCATTGGTTTGGATTCTTATTTTCAAGTCCCCACTAAAGTTTGGAGTTACTTATCCACTGATGCATGCAAAGACACTTTATGGGTGCAGCATCATAAAGAGCACAGACTTCTTGAAGTGGTTATAGTAAAATTAATCACAAGCAGTCCTCAAATAACCACATTAAAAATGGTCTCATAGCCACCGGCACCATGAATACAGACCAGAGTTCCAACAGTGACTTGAATTGGTGGATGTGAAGCTTAGCAGATAGCTAGCCATACGACTACCTGTGTTGGCAACCACCTGTCACCTGTGCCTAATAATGCAATGCCTTAAGACTAAAACAAAATCATTTTGACATATAAATAATAAAAAATAAAACCTTTGATGCAGTATACTGTAGTAAGTTTTTTTTTTTTTAACTTTTTTTTCTCTGTTCAGAGCCACCAGGAATGTCACCTTATGGCTTTGTACGAAAATTCCACAGTGATTTAGTTTTTATGGTCAATTTTTCTTTCACCGTTTCTGTCATGCGACATGCAGTGTTCCACAAGTTTCTTCATTTATGGGCCCATAAAGCATGAACAGTAGTTTTCTTTTCAGCCAAGAGCATACGAAAAATGATTCCTGCTAGATTATTACCCTGATTTCCCCTAGGCTCCACACACATATGAACAGAATTAGGTAATATAATCACACAGCTTTTAAGTCTTTCTGATAGTTACTGGATTAAAGGAATCAATTTCTGATAATGAAGGGGTCTTTGGCATTGTAGAGTTTTAAATGCTCAGAAAAATGTATTCACTGCCTAACACCCCTTCCAATAAACGTAATAGAAATGCCTTTTAGGCAATCATGTTACATAATGAATTTGTAGCTACACAGTTTGGCCACTATGTTCAATTATAGCTTAACTATATATATATATATATGCTTTATATTAATCATAAATGTAGTATTTGGGCCTGAGAAGTAAAGCCTTTGAACAAGTGCCTTAAAATGGCCTTTTTTAACTCATAGCCAGCAGGTGGTGACACACAAGATTATGTTTGGGAAAATTAGCCAATTTCTCACTTGATTCATTAACTTAGTAAACATTCTCCTGAATGTTTTTTGGTCCCAGACTCTGCTTTCCACTTTTATTCAGCATCAAATTATTTTCATTTGAAAAACTTAAGGTCCCATTTAAAGTGAAATAAAAAAAATTAAAAAAATCGGCACTGTGAGCATACAGTGCACACGTCTTAGTCAGCTCCACCTCCACTCCACTAATACTGGTTTAGTATTCGGTTGTATTCAAAGACACTGGGAGGAGATAGTTCAGTTCTCTCGATAAGTAAGACTAACGTTTCATCCCGTTGTTCACCAGCATCGCAATTACTGTCACAGTCAAAAACGTTTTACATTTTGTTAATAAAATCTCTAGTTTACAGTAGCGCTCCTGCTAGCTATCGCTCTCTCATTCAAGTAGTTTACATATCAATGTGCAGTCTATGCTCACATAGCAGAACAGTGGGTAAAGACAAAGTACCATTGGCATCATATTTAAGTTTAGCTTCTAAACAGTGCCGGAAGCTGATGACTTCAGACGGTAGTGCATCCATCCCGATGAGTTAAAAGAAAATTGGCACCATAACATAAACTGTGATGACAAGAATACTGCTGTCTTTTCTTAAAATTAACTGTAAGTCTTACATGCTCATGACACTGAGCTGTTAATGGCACATACACTAAGACAAACGTGCAATGCTGCTCAAGCAGCAAAGTACCAAACAAGCCTATAGGTAGAGTTGTTCTTTTCACAAATGGCACACACCTGCAGAACATTAGACAAGTTAATTCTTTTGCAGGCAAATTTATTTAGACACCCATGCACCCTGGACATACATGCATTTTATCAAAGTGCCATGGTTAAGCGCAAAGTGCTGCTTGAATAAGATTTCTCCTCAGACAGAATTAGCTCAGGTAAGGAGGGAATCGTTACTGCCTGCTTTGTCTCATCTCCATAATGTTTCCGTATTCCATTAGGCGGAAATGCAAAATGAAACATAATTATTTTGTATTCCCGCTGACAACTGATCTGTCACAGAGTGCATTAGAAACACGACTGTGTATAGCGTGAAGAAAGAAGGTGGCAAGAAAAAAAAAAAAAACTTGTGTGGGCCAGGCTCATCTCTCAGAGTTTGACAAGGCTACTTACCTGGAGGTTGTAAAAAAAAAGAAAAAAGAAAAAAAGAAAAAAGGATAAAATAAATAAGTAATACCTGCCATATCCGCACAACTGTACCCCTAAGCTCATTAGACAAACACACTTCTAGTATCTCATTTCCAGTTCTACCGCCCCGGCCATGACAGATCTCTTAGCCTGGTACAAAGCGCAATTACACCAGACTTGACAAATATAGCAAGGGGGTATAATAATTCTGAATCACCTCGAAAGTCAAGAAGATAAAAAAGCTGTTCTTCTTATGGTTGCAGTGCTGGTGCCTCGTAAGGAACTAGGTTGGCCTTCTTTAGCACTTGCAGCCAAGTACAAATTAACCTCCCTAGATCAACAATAAACCTAATTAGAGTTGTGTTCTGCAGCACACATCTCTAAACACAGATCACAGCTTGTTGAGAGATGAATCTCCATCTGTCTGGCTGCACACTGGGAGGAGAAGAGGCTCAGAGAAGATCAGTCCCAAGATTCGTCGAGAGAAGCGTTGCGTATTTCTGTGTGCGAGTGCGAGTGCACACGGGGAGCAAGACAGAGCTCCTTGTGACCGGAGGTATACTTACAGATGTCAGCCCGTATTTTATGATGTCATACTGCAGATGGGATGTGGGACATGGCACATGCAGAGAGAACACGCCGTTACATGTGAGCAGACTTGGTGGTGGTGGTCGGTGGGCTGTAAAGCAAATGGTTAGGACAGGAGCAGCCCTGCCCTGCAATTTGACGCTCGCTAGTGGGACTCGTATACAGTGACAGAAATCGATCGCATGGGAACACATGGAGAGTCATGGAGAGTTTATTTTTTTCAAATTGTTGCTCTAAAATAAAACATCACTTTGTCATTAACTTTAAACTCAAACTGCCTAACACAGATTTAAACTGCATATTTTTTTGACTGCCTATAAAAGACAGATTCCTGAGAAAATGTTTCCCCAGCTAACAAATTAAAATTCTTTAGTATCAAATAATAAACAAATGATTGGTTTGCTACCCTGATTTTCCCCGTTGTCTAACATAGGTGGAGATAAGTTGAAGTCACAGTAGAGAGAACCGTCTGCAAAATGATTAAAATGAGAAAAATTCCTTGAAATGTGTTTTCAGACGCTAGTAATTTCCCTAAGCTGCCATTAGACATGACGGCATTATCACTTTGCCTTTGACACTGTGCAAGATAAAGCAGTGAGGACACCAAGGTCCAAATATGTTGCTTTTATAGGTAGGAGCTGTCTCATTTATCATGTACTAAAACCTCGAGCTCTCTGTAAGCTCTGTCCATAAGTCAGAGGAGCAGGTATCTTCTGCCATGCTATAAAATGAAGTGAAGATGTAATTTTAGACCCGAGCATACGGCAAAACAAAAGGTGAAGACTTGATCAAGAAATACTTGTGACGTGCGAATACAAAAAAAAAAGTCTACTGGCAAAAGAATAAGAGACAAAGAGGCTCACAGAAATTCGTTTATATAACAAAGTGGTTATTATTTAGTATCATATTCCATTACATAGTTTATGGAAGGACAGTGTGCATAACCATTTTGCTTTTTCATGTTCCTAAGGATACAAATAAACTTAAAATGTTACAAATATAAATGTTTCTTAAGACAATAAAACATACTCAGTGACAACAAGAAAGGTAGGCAGGGATATGGCAGCTTACACACCATGGTTGGACAGGGTTTGTCAACAGTTATGAACATTGTTTGTTGATTCAGCCACAATTGTTCTTCCACAAATCAATAGTAAGCGCTAACAAAGTCGGAAAGAACTGGATATGTGGCAGCTGGGAACTATTTACCAAAAGAAATGCTTTGCAAATAGTTCACTCTGTTAGTGGCAATGTTGTATTTACGAATCTTAAACAAATCTTTCTCCGCCTGAGCAGAATAGCTTGTGAGGTAAAGTGCACAGTCAGTGAGTGTAAGTAACATTTCAAACTTTTCTTTCAACTTTTCATTTAATCACTTGCCACTGCACAGAGAAATGGCACCTTTACCTTTATACCCCTGCCTCGCCATTCTTACGATTACAACGAGAACATCATCAGCTGAGGTTTGTTAGTTACAACCAGAAAGAGGATGGGCCGATATGCTGATTTCTACAATAATATGGCAGACCAATTCGGGTTCATTGTCAATGGACTCTCTACTATTTTTCTAGAAAAAACACATTATTCTGAATATTCTACAAGATGGTATGGGGGAGAAACACATGAATCACTCACAGGGACAATGGAAATGTTGTCATTGTAGAAGTTTCTCTTAAGTGTCTTGTTTTCACACATTGCGTTGCATTTGCATCATTCAAAAAAACCATACGTATTCAAGGTGAACACTGATGATCTGGAACTTCTATAATGGCAAACATTGTAGCGCTTAGCTCAGTACGGTGCACATCAGAATCATTACAAAAAAGATTTTTAAATTACATCTCTAAAAAGATGAATGAGTGTTTTGATAAGAAATAACACTTGACTATCATAATAACATCAAATTTCCTACTCTGAATGACTTAATTGGATCAAAGTTGAAATAACAATTACATTTTTAAAAAAAGCTTTTGTCTGTACAGTCTTTTTCATAGTTTGGAGGAAAAAAAGCTAAACAAACACTTGGCAAATGTGGAAGAAAGTTGTTTAAAATGAGCAAAAAAAGAATAATTCAGTCAAATTTTGTAAGAAAAACATACTTTTACTGCTAAACACAAACCACTGGTTGTTTTAGCCTATACAGCATCCAATCATAAAGGCGTAAAAGCACTAAATATCACTGTAGTTGGACCACTGATAAAACAATGGCCGTTATTAATTGCTTGAAACTGCGTTGAGGGCAAAGGGCAAGTATCTACTAGAAAAGAACGAAAAATCACTGCAATCTCTGTGCTGTGTGCAACACATCTTTAAAACTCCTATCAATGCAGAATCCACTATACAGAAACCTCATTCTCTCTGCTTTCTCTGTGTGACTGCTCAAACCTTATATTCAGAGGAGAATTATTGTCTTCTTAAATATGCAGACTTCTCAAGAGTATTGTGGGTGCACCTTGAGCCGAGATGATGTGTAAAATTGCATTTTTAGAAGCACGCAGGCTGGGAGAGGAGGCATCATGAAACAGACACATCATAAGCTGCACTGGCAGATTGTTTAAATGAAAAAAATCTCCATCTATTCAGCCCAGGAGTCAAGCACATGGAATCCTATTTTGCCAGAGTTCCTGTTCCGATTACTGAGCTGGCATGGTGCACACAGACAATTGCCCCAAACAGAAACACATAGACACACACAAAGCCTACAGCTGAGTCCTGTTATTAGTATGGTAACCTGTCTTAAGGTAAAATGACTGCTTATGCCCTTAGTGCTGGGAAATCGGAGGGCGTTTGGAGACTCGCTTTCTAAGACAAGGATCATCTTGTCTACTGTGCCCCTCAGTCGATAATTCTGCTTGTGCCCAGTCTCCATGTGGATTCAGCTGTTGTTTTTAGTAGCATCTGCTTACAGTTTAGGGAAGTAAGGGAACAAGGGCCACCCTAGGCATGAATACATGAATAAATAGTTCACGTGAAACTGTGTGACAGTGAGCCCATACAGAGAAACAAGCTTACAGCAAAGTTTCAACCATCATGTACACAAACGCCACACACCAGGTGACTGTTCAGAGGAGTTTGTCCAGGTAGAAGAATTACACAAATTCCACCTCTTGGTGGTCTTAAAACCCTGTTTGACCTCATACATTCAATCAGATGAATTTGAATGTTTTTGAACCTACGAGGGGTTTTACATATTTATATAAAATCATGTCTCTGGTTCATGAAATCTGACATTTTATTCTACCAAATATATATTTTTTTTTTCTGTTAGGTTTGGGAAAAGGTTATAATTTGGGATAAAACGGACCGTTTCACAAAGTTAACCACATGTTAAATTGCAAGCAAGGATCTCCTCATGTTTGTTTTGTAATCATAGAGACAAGTCCTACTTCGGGCACTGATGACAACACAGCCTTTCGGTAACTACCACAATAGGTTGCTTACATAAATAGTGGTCATTTAAACCTCGTTCAAAATTTTGCCATAATTTCTTTCTTTTTCTGGAGATTCCAGTGTTCAAAAACCCAAATGAAGGACAAATATCCACTGAACTTGTATGGGAGTGCAAACCTTTTTACTGCTAGTTTCCAGAAAGATTAATTGTTGGTCTGTGTCTTTATTCTATTTCAAACGGATTAATAATAAATGATGATATTATGATGGTAATATTGTCGTATAACCATGTGTTCCTTGCTGAACACCTGATCACAGGAAAGGTCAAAAAGTTCATGTTAGTTCCTCCAGGCAGTTAGATGCATTTAAAAATGTGTCAGTCTCTCATGTTAAAAGCAAAAGCGACCTTGGGACAGATCAGCACCCAAAGGCAATGTTAGATATTACACAACTAAAAATAAAATGCATCTTGTCAAAATGGAGATTACAGTTTCAAAATCCATGAGTCACAAACTCTGAAATATCGGTACAGACGGGGGCCAGCTCTTGTGGCTTTGTGGTATATGCAATGAACTGATTTATGGAGACGACTCGCTGTTGTGAAAACTGTCTTAATGTTGGTTGAAGGAGGTACTGGCAGTAAGAAATTTTAAACAACTACTCCCTCTTTGATAAGAGCTTGGTGAGCTGCTCGAGAAAACATCAGCAGGTTGAAGGCTTGCCAACATTGGTGTTAAATCCCTGTTTTCCATTTAGAGGACAGCTGCCCCGCTGCTTGTTTGCAAAATAAAGGGTGTGTGGTATGTTCACGGGAATGAACTACTCTGCAGTCCTTCTTGGCATTATTTCCTTCTTCAGTACACTGCAATGTTCAATACATGTTTCACGTCAAATCTGAGTGTGAAGTATTTTGATTACAGAAGGATTAAAGTACAAGGCTTAGACTTGCAAGAATGAAAATGGATTTTCAAACAATCAAAACATTTCATTTCTCTGCAGTAACCTTAAAATGTATTGTTTTTAATATCAAACCAGCTAGAGAGGACACAAACATTTAAAGTGATGAACAATTCTTGAATAAATATGTAAGGCGTCTGATGAACTGGGTGAAAATGAAATGCCAAATTCTTCAGTTCTGTGTAGTTTCTTTAGGCTTGTTTGTTTTGTACTTGGTGCTATGTGGATGTGGGACTCCTTGGAGTTTGTGTATGCGCCACAGTAAGGGGTGGTCTGTCCCTCCTTCAGATGTCTTCTAGGTCTCCTCCTCGCAGCCCTCTTTGGCACTTATCTAGCGTCTTATAGTAGGCGCGGGTGATCATCGAGCTTGGTGATTTGCGTTGTGGCGTGAGCGAGATCTTTCCAGGACTGCACGACGGTTGTCTGGTTAAAAAAAAACAGGAAGACAAAGAATAAAAATTAAAAAAATGTGAGAATCAGAAGGAACATGAAAGCGCTGGTACATTGATTTATACTAGTATACTTTAGACTGTATAGAAAAACTAAAGAGGGCAAAAAAAAAAAAATAAGATAGAGGAGAGAGGAGAAACGACATGAAGAAAATCCAGGCTGATTGAGAGCAGAGCAGCAGGGAAGGAGGGAGAAACAGAAGAAGCTGCTGGAGTGGAGGTGCTTGTCTCTGGTGTCATAGTAACTCTATTCAGCTCCTGATCCAGACTTCCACTCAAGAGCCCCTCAACTATTCTCTCATCAGATGTAGCATATGCACACCACACAAAGTAAATGCACCACACACAAAAACTAACAACACTACAAAAATAATATACATATGAACTTTTTCCATTAGACCAGGTCGAAGCGCTTTCAACTCTGTGTTCTCTCCATCGTGACACGTTTCCACTGTAGCCTCCCTGCAGGGGACAGGTGCACTGCAACTAGCTGCTACGGAGGTGATAGCAGAGCCGCCCATGGCCAAGCTATGTGGTGTCCTCCCTGTCTTCAGCGGCTAAAATGTGCCGGAGACTAGAGAGACATGCTTTGGTGTTCAACTGTCAATACTTCTGCAACGTCTACCTGAACTCTAGAGTTTATTTTGAAGCTATCTGGTTCATTCACATGTCAACCTTGTATTACTGTGAACTGAATGTTTTCAGCTGGATCAAGTGCACTAAGCATTTCCTGGTTCATGATAAAAGCTTTTGACTGGCAAACTGGCAAAGGCCCTAATACAGAACCCAGACAGTAGCATTGTGTTGTAGGTCTTTAGCATTAGAAAGATCCTTTGAGAAATGAAAAGGATCAACCTAAGAGTCCAAACTTCAACTAAAAAAAACTAACATGAGTCAAAATACACAGAAAAAATTCAATCAGATGTGCTTCGCTACTAGTAACAGAGAATATGCCACTGTAGCACTTGTGGTCAGAAAGCAGGCCAGTCACACTTTCGGTTTTTCTCTTGCCAGGTCTATGACAGAGTCATACAAACACCGCCTCCTATGCTATCCAACGATGGCTGCCCAGAAATGCCCATGGCATCTACCGGACAGCCAGGTGGCAGGTGGGGCTGAACAGAACCAGGAAGCATAGCCATGGAGATGACTGCAGGCACACCCACACAGGACTCCCTGGTATTTCCAAGCGTGCCGTCGCCAATGTGCCCATTACTCAGTGCCAGCTGTAGGGTGCCAGGCGTCCCTGGCTGGGCGTTGTTTAATGGCACTTGCACCATCCATCATGTCAGGTAATGAGCTGAGAGTGACTGCGATTCCGACGAACACACACACAAACGCGTTCACACGCAAGATCCACACCGACTCCCACATTCACAGCGGAGAACAGCAAGCACTCCTTCAGACTGGATACAAAGCATCATGCAGATGGTGCACAGGAGGAGAGGGGGAGAAAGAGGGAGGGATGAAATGGAAGAACCGAAAGGAAGACGGATCAAGATGTTTAAGAAAAACAGATAAAGGTCTTGCATTCTCAAATGATTTTGGTACAACATAGATTGATACACAACAGGCCATTGCAAAAGCCACCATGGCAGCGCATCCAAACACATCACGACTGCTTATTCATGTACTCATTTTTCTGTTCACAAGTTGTGCTTTATTCTGTAAGCATGACTTACACAACCTTCCTCTTTTCAAAACAAGAAGCATCATTATACAAAAAGGAAAGCAAAAATGGGGACAGTTTAAAAGAAAAAAAAAAAAACTAGATCATCCACAATCTATCCCTGCCAATCATTTGCAAGCCCAATTGCTGTAACCTCATTTCTGTGCAAGCAGTCCCCTTTAACCCTCATTCTATCAGAAGAACATGAAAAACAGAGCTCGGAGAATACAGACCCACTGTCTCTGATCTGAGGTCATCTTGGGTTACATCTATTACTGTAAATAGGAAATGGGATAGAAAATAGGAATGGGAAAAACAATAGTGAAAGGGATCAAAGGCGGCTGTGTAAAGAAGGCATTATGAATTATTAGATGAGTAAAATGACGAAAGACAAGCTGAAAAAAATCATTTGAAAATCTGAACAAAAACTGAACGAGGGCAGTACAAATATTATTTTCCATTTAATCGATCATCATATACATTTTTTGAGCGATGTCATTCTTCACATTGCATTCAGGATACTTACCATCAGACCAACTTGGTTTAGTCTGTCAACGTTATTAGTTTAAAGTAAACCACACTGGTCAAAACAGGATTCCAGCCAGTATACGTCAGTAACACTAATATGGTTCTTCAGCCATCCTCTCGCTTCAATAATTCAATGTGTGTAGGCCTATTTGCAGATACCCCAATATTAATTTAAAGTACAGGTGCATAGCTAATTATATGAGAACTGTCTACATCACAAGCACAAACTGTTGTTGGGCATTTGAAGAGACAGTCATTTTGTATTCTGTGCAAACTGAAAAGGATGGAGACCATTAGTGTGGCCACTTGTTGAAACCCTACAGGAAAACTGCCATAAACTGGAGGCAGCATTTTTGTGGAATAACAAATGACAAGTGCCCTTTTGGGGGTATTTGTGTCTTGCCTAACTGCCTGAATATATTGGAAAGCGTTCGTGAAAGACTTTGCAAAAAACGAGAAAAACTTCCAGCAAAATGCATCTCCCATCAGACGATACTTGAATGGAGAGCTACTGGCTTCTCATAAAGACTTTTCTGTTCCTATGTTCAGGTGCATAAAAGCCCATCTTTTCCCACCCCACATCAATCTATCACAACAATTGAACAAACAGCAGCCATTTCTACTGGGAGAGAAACATTACTAGTAGCCTCTACTGAATTGAAAGCTCCAAGCACACATACACACACACACAGGCGCTCACACACACACATACAGGAAGAGAGGGAAACAAAGTGAAACTGGGGAAAAGGAGAAGAGATCCACACAAAAGACGCTCTACAACTATTTTTTTTTTTTTCTTTTGGTGCGCTGATTGCAACTCTTTCTACTTGCATTGGTTTTGATGGCTTCTTTACCTGCTTCTCCCAGAGGCGACATCTTTCCCTGTTACAGTAAGACCGACACAGAGGAGCACAGAAACAGGAGAGAAATTGACAAAAGAAGAGCAGATATTCCATGTTACAACAGGGAGAAGTTGGCATACCAGAACTTAATTAAATGCTGGCTGGCACTGTTTCTCAAAATGTTACTAAAAGCACCAAGGATGGCAGATGGAGGGGGAAGTCACTGCTACACACACACACACACACACACACGCCCGTGCACATACACACAACCTCCTTTTCTCTCTCACACCAACAGAGGGAAATACATTGTTCCTTTAGTGTTAGCAGAGGAAAATCCTTGCATGTATATCATGATGATCCCTGCCACAAGGGAGAGGATCTGAATAAGACAAGGGTAATAGGAGGAGGAGAGGACGCCAGATTACAGAGCAGCGAAAAGCAGAGGCCTTTTAAGCCAGCAAAGTCAACTCCAACCTTCTCCTGACTCTTTGGAGGGCTTCCAGAGAGATGCCATTTCTTCATATGATAGATGTTGTGTTATGTTAATGGCTAATTGCACTGAATTACATCATGATGCAGTTCTGTTAACTGCTAAAGAAGGGAAAGCCATCATTCATTCACCAAATGGTTTTCACATTGGATACTCTGAGCCCAGTAAAAACCATAAGACTTAGAAGGCATTAGACAATGTTAGGTAAATACTGTCTGGGTAGCAACTGCCCAACATCTAAACATGCCACTCATGTTCACTGACCCATATTCAAGGCCACAATAAAAAGATCAAGTTCACATAATCGCCAGCCTTTTGTGTAAATAGCTTCAGAAGGAAAGTATTTGGAGTAAAGACTGGAGCTGGAGCTCTTGTGGTAGCTGTTGTGATAGCTCTGCATCGACTCTCTTTTTTGTTAAATAAGTTAGCGATGACATGATGTCTCTGACATGTCACTGCCTTTGTCTAATTCTCCCTGTCTGAGTTGCTCCGCACTTCATATTTTGATGAGTTGAAACATAGCAAAGGTGATTAAATCTCTGCTTGCTGCACATCAACATGTTGTTTGCTTCTCTGTTGAGGGGGAAAGCGTCTGCGGCACCAGCAACAGGAACAGCCGCAGCCTTCTATCACTCCTTTTCATCTCCTTTACCTCCCGCCTCCCTCCCCTCTACCAGCCTCCGAGCTACAGAGTAATGGAGCTCCGTACACAGAAACAAGATACGGCATATAAATGGGATGCAGAGTGAGAGAAGCTATTTCTTCTAACTGAAAATTATGGCCTAGGTATCGCAAAACTACAGTTGTGGCAAATATAGCCCCTCGTTCGCTGGTAAGACTAATCACCACAAATAAGGAGCAAGAAAGAAAAAACATTGTGCAGCTGAGAAAAAGGTGAGAGCAGCTGTGATAAGGTGAAAAAAATACAGGCATTGTGTCACAGTGTCCTGTGTGATGTTACACAGACACTCACTGATTTACAACAATCAGCTCAAAGGTATACAAACCAGAGAACTGTAGAAGGTTAAAAGATTAAAGGTTCATGAAGCTTTCTTTCTGCTGTTGCTCTATGAAGATCTTCCAAAAGAAGTAAACAAACCAACAAACAAACAAACAAAAAATCAGAATGCTTCGAAACAATTTTTACTCTGATTTTCTGTAGCTAAGATTTTTTCTTTTTCTTTTTTGTTGCCACAAGCGAAAAATATTAACTGTAGTTTGCAGAAAACAAAGTTCATCTTGCTTCTGGTAACAGAAGCTGAACAGATGCAGATGATTTTGTGGCAGTTGTTCTGAGTACCAAACACCCCCCAAAATTATATAAAAACAAAAGAAAACAAAATGGACTAATAAAAAAATGCTGTAATCCATCCATCCATCCATCCAAAACAATTTTTGGTGTTGATTTTCAGTGTCAATTTTCAAATCAAGGTTTCAATCTGTTTTTATGTACACTTAACAACAAAAATGTAGCATTTCCATCACTATAATTACCAGCATTTTTCATTTCTACTCAGAGGAAATGCTACATGAAAAATAAAAATGTGTAAACCAATCAGCTTTCATGCAAACAGACACTACAGTTTTTCACAAGATGTCCCAAAAAAGATGCAACCATAGGTAAAGTGTTAAAATTCAGACAGATGTGAAGTAATACCGTTTTTTCTAATCACATTTACTCTATCAATTAGTTAATCAATTAACTATGTTGATATATCCAGTTTATTTGTGTTTCAAATGCCCCAAATGACTTTCACAAATTTTCACATACTACTGTGAACGCAGGTATTTCCTTACAGTCAAAATGCAACATGTTATCCACCACAGTGCAGCGATTTACACATTTGTCTATCAAGGGAAAGATCCCTGGTTTGATTCCCGGAGGAAGAGCAAATCCCTTTGGGGATTGTGGCAGGAAGTGCATCCGGCATTAAAAAAACATGTTGAGCTACCTGCTGTGGTGACGACCTAAAGTAGCTTCTTATCTATGACTTTTCATCCATCCATCCATCCATCCATCCATCCACTTCCGCTTATCCTGTTCAGGGTTGCGGGGGGGCGCTGGAGCCTATCCCAGCTGTCTTAGGGCGAGAGGCAGGGTGCACCCTAGACAGGTCGCCAGTCTATCGCAGGGCTAACACAGAGAGACAGACAAACATTCACTCCCGCATTCACACCTATGGGCAGTTTCCAGTTTCCAATTAACCTATCCCCACTAACTGCTTGTCTTTGGACTGTGGGAGGAAGCCCGAGTACCCGGGGAGAACCCACGCAAACACGGGGAGAACATGCAAACTCCACACAAAAAGACCCCGGCCTGATGGTGGAATTGAACTCAGGTGCGCTGTGAGGCAACAGTGCTAACCACCGTGCCACTAGACTTTTCACAAGTTCATTTAAAATGTGCTCGTAGTCAAGCACGAATGTGAGCTGTCTATAGCCAGTAATATACATTTTTTTACGTTAAGTAACACCTAAAGGAGTGGGCTGTACAAGTGTCAGGAGATCTGAGAGCGAGGGCGCTGCAATCTGGTGCTTGATGTGTTTTGGTGTGTTTTCTCAGCATGCCATAGCAGGCAGAGGCGATCAGACTGGCATGACAAAGGGAAATGTCTGAGACAGGTCTAGATAAACACGCTGAGGCAAGATACTGAAATTCTTCCACTTTCTGTATCTCTTGGAGCCTTCCAGTATACACCATGTTTTTTCATCCTGTATCCTTTTTTCAATTTTCTTCTCTCACTTTGTTCTACTCCCTTCCCCCCTTTTAATCCCTCTTATTACTGACATTACCTCCGCTGTTAACTACAAAAAGCTGGCCACTTGTGATATCTAAACACCCAGGAAGCACAGGAAGCAAACTAAACAGCAACACAGAGTTCTGGCTTAAAATGAACACTTAATCTTAAAGTATTCAGAGCTGGCAACCATGTATACGAGTTCCCATTCCTGCTTGACAGTTTGTATACAGAATCTGAAGGCAAAGTGAGTTCAACAGAGCCTGTTGAGATAAACAGTAATGAAGAGAGGTTCGCAGAGAGCAAGGTGGTCATAACACATGCAATTGCTCTTGACAGCAGAGGGATGTGGTTAATCTTTCCATGCCTCTATCACCACTCTATCTCTGTGGGTACTTTGATGTGCATGCTTGGTAATAATAGTGACTGACCCAGATAGTGAATACAGCCATTCTTTCTCCCAGTAGCCCACGACTCTCACTACCAGGATGCCACTTAAGTTCTAAAATCCTCTGTGCAAAAACAGTGCTGTCCACCTTCACTGAAAAATCTCACCATTTTTGATAATTTAAGCTCTCTCTTTTGCTGCTTTATATGCTTTGCATTTTTTCTGCTTTTAATGTCAGGCATACTGTGCGTAAGTGTGGTATATCCACACAGAATATAATGCACACGCAGGAACTTAATGTCCCATACTAACCCGAAAGAAGCTTGCTCTAAGAGAATGCCTCTTGATTGCGCAGCATAAAATATTTTTGAGGAGAGTACAGGAAATCACTGCTCATGCTTATAAATGAATGTTTTTTATTTTTAGTATTACTTTGCCTTCTCACCAGTGAAACCTTGACAGCTCTCTACCAGGGGCAAAACAGCAAGAGAGAAGACACGAGGTTTTGCATGTGTTTGCGCACATAAAACCTGTCTGCACTACTTGCACTTAAGACTCTGTGTAACTTTATGTGTGTGGTAACCTAAAAGAAAAATCCATGTTTCTTCTTGAAGCTCGGCTAACATTTGTTAGGTTTTTGACTAAAAGCAACATGCCGAACAGACAAAGGGTAGCGCACTTTCCTCACTGGGCCCCTCAGGTTCAAAAATCTCCTTAAAATATCTCTGCAGGACTTGATTCCTCAGTCATGGAACGGTGCCTCTGAGCATTCTGGGATGCACAGACACACACAGCTCAAATGAACAGTTATATGAAAACACTTTTGCGATCGATCAGTGCCTGAGGCAAAACTCCCATTCATGATTGTCCTCTCAGCAGTCAAGTTTCAAGAGGGAAGCTTAAACCTAAGTATAACCGTGAAAGAAAACAAATATCCTTGAGAGCATATTCCTAAAACTGCTAAGCACTGACCACCTGTGTGACTACTGTTTGAATTTACTTTATACTTTGACATTATCTCCCTACTTTGGCACAACACTTAAGTATACAGTGCAGCTTAGATGTTTAACATCTCGATCTGAGTAAAATGAGCAGGAGCACTTCCGCTTCATTTAAAAATGGAATCTGGTCATACACTTAGGGCCACATTTACTAAATGGGGCACAATAACGTGTGAGCGCAATCCCCACATAGCACCGATAACTGTGGTTAGTTTTGCGGGTGATTTACGAGAGTCGCACTGTTTTCTAAACACAGGTGCAGTCAGTTCATTTTAATATGACATGCCCAGTCTGCCAAGAGCTGCGCATTTTAGAGCAAGGTCGCAAACTTGGAGGTGATATTCAGCTATGGGTCATTTACTGACAGAAAAGGCGCAGTTTGTTATTGTAATCAGAAATGCGGATAATGTTATTATGAAGAAAACAGGCTTCAGTAGTTGACAGACTCCAATAAATCCTGTGACAATATTTTGACATCACGTTCTGTAGTATTTTTGTATTAAGACAACTTACATGACTTCAGGGTATAAAACAAACCGGAAATACGAGAAATGTCTCACTCTTCCAACACATGCTCTTAAATTTCCATGATGTCTCCTATGTGTAGCAATATCGAGCACAAAAACTAAGACATCTTCTTTTCAGCATTAAATATCAGCATCATTTGCAGTAAATTGTGTGTTACAAACATTGGCAAATGAGTTTGTGTGTTTGATTTAAATATTCGCCTACCTATATTTGCACGTTGAGAAAGGAGCTCGAAGAAAAGGATATGCAAGCGGGTCAGTCGCAAAAATCTTTGAGTTCCCACGTGTTACACACAATCTTCTCACTGCACTCTCTTTGTAAACACCAACAACAGTACTTTTTATGTTGTGGTGGTGCAACAGATTAGTGAATTTAGCCCTTAATATTTTAATATTTGATTTCTGGTCATAACATGCTTAGTAAATGAACTTCTTCATTTACAAAATGTCAGAAAACAGAGCCCACCATGTCCTCCAAAGTTCAGTGTCAGATGTTATTTTTTGTCAAATGAACAATCAACCCAACCCACCCTGACAGCATTGCCAAATGTTTACTTTTCTAATATGTTACATTTGAGAAAAAGTCATAAATTCAACAACAAGCATGCTATATATGTTATTTTTCTGACCAATTATCTGAAAAATGTTCGTGGGTCTAATTAAATCTTTCTTTTACACAAGTCACGCATGGAGGCATAGTAGAAGTGGCAAAATATGCACACTGGACTGAAACTGAGATTCATTTGGGGCTTCACCAGCAGCCCAAGACTATGACCATGAGGCATGCAGGAGCCATGGAGAGCACAGATGGGGCCCACAGCAAAGGCCCGGGTTTCACATGCCTGAGCCAGGAGAGAGAGTAATCCATCAGGCCAAGGCACTCTGGTGCCTAGGGGGGGCCAGTCACTGATCCTATAAGACTGATTGGGCCTCTGTGGGAGGCCAGACCTCCTGACTGCATGGACATCAGTGGCTGGCTTGCTCCACTGAGGCCTGATCTGAACTGGACTGATCCAAAGCAATGACCTGTTTCCATTTGGATTCTATAGAGGCAGTTATGTAGATCAAAGATAACAGTCTGCACGAAACATGTTGTGTAAACTTAATGAAAGGGGGCATTTGAAACGTGATTTTTAAAAACATATATCTTACCTGAAACAAATGTAGGAAACATTTCAGGTACTGAAATATCAATCCTCCATAAGCAGTGTTCGCATATGTTTAGTTTAATAACCCTGATGCTGGTATAACTCAATATTACTAAAATTGTACTTCAGTGTATTTAATACAGTGTAAAAGTTTAGATCAAGTGATAGAAATCTAATTACTTTATCCGACTGTCTCCTAATCAGACGAGGTCAGAGACAGCCTCACCCAGATGAACAGCTGGAACCTGCGGCAGCCAAGGCAAGCTGCATGATTGACAGGTGAATGAGTAGACAGAGAGATAGTTAGACAAATGGAAGCTAAGATATAGTTTGACAGACAGATGGGAGCGTAAATGGATGGTTTGGCAGCATGATAAGGTAAATAGGCTGATGGATCACCAAACAAATGTGGGAGGAGGAAGGAAGAAAATAAAAGAGAAGAGAAGAAAAGAATGCCTGTCTGCAGACAACAAAAGATAGGAAGCCAGATAGCCTGATAAACACAGATGGATTGTGTTGATACACAGGGAGGTGGGGCAAGATCGATAGATTGTTTTATTCTATTTTCTCTTGGCAAACTGGAGATTTGATGTGGCTGGTATCAAGGCGATCTGTTTCTGACGACGCCAGGCGTGACTGTTACAGATGGCAAGATAACGACACATCTCAATCTTTGGCTAGCCTCACTGCAGTCTATCTTAGCTGCAATGCTAGCACCACCGGTATGCGTCATTGCTGCTCTGTGTTATCAAAAAGGCTCTGTGAAACGAACAATGTCCTATAAAGCCCCTCCCCCTGCATAAGACTTCATATAACTCGTGGGTCAAAATTAGTGAGTTTGAAACAAAAAGTGAAGCAATAAAGAGCTTTGAGAGAAAAGTGACTTTGTGTCTCAGAATGGAGATAGGGGAGGAATTTTTACTTTTACTCAGTTTTGAGCAAAACAAAATGGATGCCCTGACAACCCGATGCCTCATTACTGCTGCTTGCGTTTATCATGTCAAAATGGAAGACAAGGGTATGAGAAGTTTAGAGGCAAGGGCTCTCCTAGTTAGAAAGGTGGCTTCTCTGTGTGGCTGCTTGAGGGACATGAGGGTGCACTGCAACAGCATTGATGAGTGTTGCAGGGCTTATAATAGACAGGAAAGGCCCAGAAAGCATGCCCTTTAGAGGTGCAGCATCTCTCACTGTCTGACAGCTTACAGGGTTTAGGCTTCACAATGACACCTTCACAGTGGCGCTCAAGATGACACACAAACACACATGCTCACAGGTGCATAATTCGCACAAAAAGTCTCAGAAACACAAATAAGTTTGGCAGCGCACGCACATGCACGATGATACACAAACGGGCATGTGCATGCTATCACAGTCACGCACTCTCACTAATCCATTTGCGATGTGGAGATAACACCTGACAAGTGGAATCTCAGCATCATGCTGACAGTATTAATACTCATAAAACAAGCCAAGCTATAAAAACATCCTGCATTCACTCCAAGAAGGGGGTTATGGAAACAAACATCTGTTTGTGCCATGTTAAGGAAGCAGTACAACTCCCTAGGCGTAAACATAAATATAGCTAGGAATAGTCTTGAATTTCTGTCAAACCACATAGTGGGTGAAGGAGGTAGGTTACCAGGTGGTTTCTTTAATGAGAGGCCAACTACACAAACGAAGGACAGCTGTGTCTATAGCAAAATGTCGCTTTTATCGTTAGTATTAATTTATGGTAGTGTCGATGACAAGTTTCAAGAGATTGGAAAATTATTTTGACAACTGAATCATGTGAATAATATATGCAGAAAACGTCTACCAATTCCAAGCCTTTTCATTTTCAAGTGTCGCTTTTATCTTTCTCATTTTCTATAACTAAACACATGGTGGTCAGGTTATTTCCAGCCCTACTGCATTGTATTGCAAAACGCTCCTTTTATTAATGGGCTTGACAAAAAAATTAATGGATATAAATAAAAGAACGCACGGCTAAAATAGCCAACAGTAAAAAAATCTGCTCAGACCAGTAAGTAGAGCTACTGCTCTGCTTTGGGAAACCTGAACAGGGTGTCTTCCGGATGCTTCCTAGGTGAGATGTTATATGTATGTTCAACTGGGAAGAGACCCTAGGGTGAGCCCAAGACACGCTAGAAAGATTATCTCTCAGACAGCCTGGGAGTGTCTTTGTCCCCCCAGATGAGCTGGAAGAGGAAGCTGCGGAGAGGGAAGTCTGTTCAGACTGCTGCCCCAATGCCCCAAACCCTGACAAGCTGCAGAAAAAAAAAAAGCTGCATTTACTGTATTTCATACATGTTGTAAAACACATATTATCAAAAAAGAATTAAGTGTGTGTTTAACAATGGCCCATCTTGGTAAATGATGGCCCAGTACAATGCAGAGTTCTTCTAAAAAAAATCTGTTTGCTAGAAAACTGCAAAGTTTTTTCCAGCAACAATCCAAGCTGCCATCAAATCTCAGGATTCTCTAGAACTTTTACTCACTCGTGCCTTACCCGAGTTAATAAAACATGGTTTTGTGTGTTATTTATTTATTAATCCCCTTTTTGAAGTGTCCCAGTGCACAGTGAGAGCAGTGGTGGAGACCACAGAAGGCTTTGCGAGTGAGCAGCCTCGCTCTTCCCTCCATGCGATCACCATCAGACCCATTTGGCCATGTGAAGATGCTCCCTTCTGTTCACATGGGGGGTGTGGGTGTGCTTCCTGAAAGACTTTTCACTTTCTCTTTTAATATAAATCATTCATACTGAGAGATGCTCCCTCATGTACACAAAACACCACAAGCTTCCCCGCAATGGGCTACACTTTGCTACCTTCATGTTTTTGCTTGTGTATTTCTTGTGCTGCTGTCAACGTGCATTTTGGTGTGCAAAACTTAAAGTAGAGGTGATAGATGCAAAACATATAGTGGTACTAGATAAAGCAGCAGCTGTGTGACAGACTTCTTTGAAGTTTTGAATAAAGTTATTTGAAATTTTCTTTTTAAATTTGATTTACCAAAAACCATCCATCTGTTTTCTTCTGCTTATCCAGTTCAGGAATGTGGGGGCATTCCCAGCCCCACCTCGGATAGGTCGCCATTACATTATTACCTCTTAAACTTCAAAATCTATTTATTCACCTTTCTAGATGTTGGTCTGTCAGCACTGATATGATTTAGAGTGAACAATAACTCATCAATATTCCACCACATTTGGCAGGCACTCTTTATCAGAACTACTTGATGTCCACAGCTTAAATGGTGGAGGTGCTTCTACAAGCATTTATATACATTTTGAGGTTATATGTGTGACTGAGTGTGTGTATGCGCTGGCATCAGATGAAGCAGGAGCAAGATGACTACACATACCAACAGACCAGACATCTCAAGCGACAATGGATTCAGTGTGGATGAAAAATTTATCTGCCTCCTTCACTTATTCATCAAGGAGGAAGATTTTTCTGCAGGGATGCCCTCCAGAGATGCGGCGCTCACATGCCAGGCGGCCTGCCGCCACTTTACCCACAAGGTTTTCAATAAAACAAGCAAACAACACAATTCCAACACCTATAAATAAGTGATCGTTCCTGAATAAAGTGCTGTACACAGAGCCCCTCACTGAGGCCACTCATCACACTTTAATGGGGCCCTGTACCAGCCAAAGTTATTTCTCTCCTCTCTGCCTTCTCTATCTTTGAGCAGAGTGAGGAAACAAAGTAGCTGGAGGTAGCTGAAACAGAAGAAGCAGAGTTGCATTCAGATCATCATCATACCATCACCTGGCTCAACAGTGGTTAAGATACAGCACTATCTCATTCATGATTTATGAGGCTATCAACATGCACCATCCTCCCCCTTTCCTCCTCCTCTTTCTCTCTCATCTCTTTCAAGCACACACACACACACACACACACACACACACACACACACAGAAAAACACAAACACGTAAGCACAAACAAAGTCCTTGAATTACTTTCTTAGTTATTTC
>VUQG01014867.1:5613-16999 GCA_015106755.1 Etia nguti
ACAGCGTGTAATTAATTTGCATGAATGTAATGTCTTTGATGTGCTGCTTAGAGATGGTGGAGCCTCTCAAAGCAGAGCCAATGAGAACCCAGTGATAATGGATAAGAGACTCGGTAATGAATTGATTCAATAAGTGATATCGACAATGGAGTCAGAATTGCTAAATTCTCATCAATAATCATTCCTGTTAGCACGTGAGCATTTGTGCATTATCATCACAACACAGCGCTCTGCCACTTCAAAGAAACCAAAATAAAAATCTCTGCAACACATCTGTGCTCCGTCTTTCAGACCCCCAGAGCACATTCAATGACAGCACACACAACCCACAGTGTATATGTAGACTTTCAAATATCTAAGATTACTTGATATTGTTGGATTGTTTAAATACAGGATGACTGTTTTTCATGGAAACTTTGCTCACTGTGAAAGCCTTAAATCTGTAGGTAGGCACCACAACTTGTGCTTCTTTGTTTCAGTATTGTCTTTTAAATCTGCAGTGATCATCAATCACCTGCTTTAGATGGCATTATCCATGGATGGATGGATGGATGGATGGCCTAGTGCACAGCACTTGGGTGACTGTCTTTAAAGGTGTGACACCCAACTGGGTGTAATGCACGTATTCTTGGCTTTCGTCTTAAATGAACCTGTCAGACATTTGGGCAGAAACCCAGCTGATCTGGCCACACTGATTAGTACAGGATGTGGTAAATCAGTGTGCTGCTGCATGTCCTGATATTCTTAATGAAATCTTATTGGGCTCCAGATGAATTATTTACTGACGCATTCAAACATTTAGTGCGTCTACGTCTTTTAAAAAGCTGCAGAGGCCCTGTCCACTGGAGATATTTGAACAGATTATTAAATCTTTACTTTCACTGCTAATATTATGTCGCTAACATTAGCAATGATCCTGCTCTTTTAATGGTTCTGATTTGTATTTGTTTGAAAAAGGCTTCAAAACCTTTTTCAGCCAAAAACTGACTCTCACACATTTACAATAAAAGAAACCTTAAACTGCGATTGGACAGGCTGAAAACTGGGTTCAGCTTTATGGTAGTACCTAGTTTGTCTCAAGCAGTAATATGAGAGTACCAGTGTGATGTGCAGTGTGTCTCCTTTCCTGTTTAACTTTGACCTGCCTTAGTATTTTACAGAACAACAACGTGGAAAAGCAGATGTGCAGATGACACCCACGTTTAACTCGCTTTGTTATCAAGTAACCCCTACAGCCTCCCAGCACAGCAGACACGGACGTCTCTCTGATTAACTGCAGCAGTGAGGCTGCTCGGTTACACTGCATCACTTCTCAGTTGTCTTTGTGGGTGTGTGAATAAATACAAAGAAGCTTGACTTCATGAAAAGAAGAACTGTTTCAAATTTAATTTACTACCTGAATTATGTTCATTGAAATACTCCTCAAAACATTCAGCACAACATCATCTTCATACCACGAGTCTTAGAAACAGCAACATTGTAACTGTGGGAAAAGTCCAACATAATGAAGCCAAATTCAAATGTTTGTGTTTACAGCTAAAGACTTGATTTTTTAGGACTGTTTGGGGCAATTAGCTGGGGGACCAAAAATGAAGGACATGTAGTGATTAACTGTCCTTAACCTTAACCCAGAAGAAACCATGTAGGAACCTGTAAGGCAGGGGTCTCAAACGTAAATGAGCTGTGGGCCACTGCTGCCACTGTCGTCTCATTGGACGGCCACTTTAGTGTTCAAGTAGTACAAAACAAACAAACAAGAAAACACAAACAAATATTACTGAAAATGTTTTGTTTGTTTGTTTAAATTTGAAATGTTGTATAAGAAGACAAAACTGACTCCTAACTAACTGAAGCCTTTCATTGAACTACCAAACAAACACATTGGTCCTCTCTCGTGGCAGCACTTCAAGGGACAAACTGCATTATATTTTTTCATGTCAATATATGGGCCGCGAGTTTGAGACCCCTGCTGTAAGACATTCTTCTTTATTTTCTACAGTGACTCCACAAAGCCTTATGTCAGTGACAATAACAAACACAATAACCGATCAGTGTCAAAGTGCAGAGTAATGCTGTACACAGAGCAGAGGACTCATGGATAAGGGCGGAGCTCTCCGGCAGCGGTGGTCAGGCGCTGATCGTCACTGTTGGTATGCACGGTGAAGCTGCTGTGGTGGCTGCCCCAGTCGTAGCAGTCAGAGGAAAGGCTGTCAGAGAAAATATGGCAGTCAGGACCAACCCTGTGAAAAAAGCTTCAGGTTTTCTACGTTTTGGCTGTTGTGATACTTTCAGGTCAGCTCTGGTCCATCGTAATCAGAGCCATTGTCCTGGAGAAGCTTGTACAACTTAAATGGAGCTCATATTGAATATCTAGACACAGGCAAAGGCACACAGCTGACTGTTTAAAGTCAGAGTTCAAGTTATACACTTTATGGACAAATGCACTGGGTCCGCTCCATAATGCACCTACAGGAGCTGCTCCGTGTGAAGAAGTTTTTGTGCTGATGTTAATGTCAGAGGAGATTTGGAGCTCTCCAGTTATGTCTCGATGCATGCTCAATCCTCCAGGTAAGTAAATCTCAAAAGGTTGATTCTGTTCATCTGGACATTTTCAGTGGGAGAAACATTTCTTCACTCATCCAAGTGACTTCTTCAGTTGTTTCGTCACACCCACTGAAAACACTACGTCCAGATGAATAGAATCAACCTTCTGGGAACTCTCCTGTTACCGAGTCTGCAGAGCACTGGTGACTTTCACACACGATGCACCACCTGGTGACCTGCTCTGTAACGCAGTCCGCTACTTTACGGCTGACTTGCTGTGGTTCTTAAATGCTTCCACTTATAGCTGATCATGAAATATTGAGGAGGGAAGAAATTTCGCACACTGACTTGTTGCAATGACGGCATCCTGCTACATTCCACATTCAAATTCAGTGAACGTTTTGGAACGACCCATTCTGTTTGACATGGCGGACTAGGCTAGGTGCATGATTTTATACACCTGTGGTAACACAACGTCAGCTCTTTGTAAGGACCTGCACAGACAGCATGCTAACGCTAAGCTAAGAGCCCAGAGTGATGTCACAGCAGAGTGTATGCTGACCCCAGACCAGCAGCCAGAGCCTGAACTTCAACAGGTAACAAAGTGACCAGCAGTCAGCCTCTGTTTCTACCTGAGCAATGGCTTTGAAGTCTCTGTGCTGGTTTCCATCTTTGCTCTGTGCTCAGACCTAAACACTAAGAGAAAGATCACATGTGTGTCCAACATGCATGAACATTTGACCAGACAGCGTGTAATTCATTTGCATGAATGTAATGTCTTTGATATGCTGCTTAGAGATGGTGGAGAAAGCAGAGCCAATGGTAAACCAATAAGAATCAATAAAAGGATCAAGGGATATTGATAATGGAATTGGAAATGATACATTCTTATCAAGTCCCACATCTACATATAAATGAACCATCAGTTCTTCCTCAATCTGGCCCCTCAGCCAAACTGAGTACTCATGAACAAAGGTCCTTATTCAGACAGAACTTAAGATCCGGTTCATACTTGATAACGTAACCCTTTGGCCAGTGTATCCACTCTCCCTCCTCTGGACATGTCCAGACCATCTCATCTGGACATCTTCAGTTCTGCCTCCTGTCTTTGTGTCAGTGCCACCGTCTCCACATCATACATCACAGCAGCTCTCACTACCATCTTGTAAACCTTCCCTTTCACTCTCGCAGTTATCCTTCAGTCACAGATCACCCTGACACTTGTCTTCACCCACTCCACCCTCCCTCGTCACGTCTCTTTGGATGGTTGACCCCAGGTATTTTACTGAATCTATCTTCACTATCTCTACTACTTGCAAGCCCACCATTAGACCTGCCTCACTGTCATTCAGAGGGACAGCCATAAATGTAGCAGTCCAACAATCAGGCCTTAATGGTAGAGTGTCCTGACTGAAGCTATATGCGGGTCAGGGTGAACTGGAGCCTATCCCAGTTGCCCAGTTGTCTGTTGGAGGGCTAACACAGAGAGACAGACAACCATTCACACTCACATTCATACCTATGGGCAATTTAGAATCACCAGTTAACCCAACCACATGCATCCATAAGTACCACTGACAGTGACTTTGTAAAGTCAGAAATGATGTTCACACCTCGCTGAGGCATTCTGGGGAGGAATGCTCCACGCCAAGTCATCATCGCTGTCATAGCGACGAGGATTGTCAAAGAAATATCCTCTGGAGGAGAGAACGTGGTTAGGGATTCCCGTGGTGCTCTGTTGAACCAAATTTATCAGAGCGTCAGTCAAACACAGTGATGGCCTATGTTCACTTTTAAATTAAGAGAGAAAAACCTAAATAAATATCACTCCAAATGGAAGAACCTGCAGGAGTACTGACCCGATCCTGAGGCGGCCGTCTCACCCTGAAGAAGAACACAACCAGTGAGGTGGGCAGCAGCTCCCACACAAACAGGATCACCCCAAATACGATGTACCCAGCGTCTCCAAGAGAGGACCGGAGGTCTGCCTGAGGACGCACACACACAGGTCAGAGGCAACAAAAAAACTGCTTTCCAAACCTGCTGACATGTAGTGCCACACTGGTCTGTGCATGTTTTTAACATATTATATACACATGGTAGACACACACAGCAGGAAATGTGTGCAGAGCACCGAACGTGGCATTTGTGGCACATTTAGTTTTGTTGCCATCCGTCTGGTCTCACACTCCTACAGTTAGGAACAGGCAATCAAGTTTCACTTTTGGGTCCATCCCTTCTCTGCTGCGTAGTTTCAACCAGCATCAGACTTGGCCCACGTTTTACCCAGGTCAGGTAGGGTATGGGTTTGATTAAATACATTTAAACACATGTATGGAGATCAGGTCGGTTTTATGCAGGACCTCTAGAATGAGTACTACCCCAGTCCCAGCCACATGATAGTAAAAAAAAACGAACCCGGCTCCTGTTTACAGCTGGAAACCCTGACGAAGGTCTAACCTGGTCGGAGACGTTGTACCAGTCATAGTCAAAGGAGTTGATGGTCTCGATGTCAGCGAGGGCAAGCACCACCAGGTTGTAACAGGCTCTTGATGCGTATAACAACACCACCGTGATGCCGATCAGGGTCACCTGACACACTGACGTTCCCTACACACAGAGAGATTTATCATTCATCATTTTATTCAAACAATTTTGTGGAGCGTGATCTCTTGTTCCTCATAGTTTAGCACATATTGTAAATGGCTGTACGGGGAAAGCAGACTCTACCTTTGACTCCAGGTAGATGTTGGCCAATGACATCTTGGCCACCTTGTAGAGGCAGACGGATAGTGAGATGGCGCAGAGTACGAACAAGCTGTCGTTAACGGTCACCCTCACCAGAACGATCGTCTTCACGTCAGCAGCGGTCATCTTGACCATCAGGGCGCAGATCAGGTTAACCACCAGGAAAATGAGACTGATGCAAAGGAAGACCAGGTACAGAGGAAGTCTGGGAGAGGGGAGACAGTGCTGTGGATTCAGGAAAAGCTACGAAAGTACCAACTCCACTTCCTGCTTTGCCAACAGTCTTCTATTTCATAAGTTAGTCAAGTTACCTGTACTTCAGTAGTGCTGGCGTGTACTTGGACTTTGCCTTAAAGTAAACCTGTGAGGAAAAAGCAGAGAGAGGCAGAGACTGATTATGCACAGCATGAGATGTTTCAGGCTCACACCTCTGAGAGGTAATCTGATGGCCACATTTAGTCCAACAACCGGTCGTCCTCAATGACCGTTGGCCAGTCAGAACTCGGTGTGAAGCTAGTCGTTCTCCTTTTCTTAATGCAGGATCCAGGGCCATTCCCAGGGCAATGCTCTAGGTCTATTCAAAGGAATAGACCTAGAGGCATCAATTCACTGCCAGCTCAGAGAGCACGATAGACAGTTTCCCCCAAAGGCTCAAGGTTTCACTGCCTAGGGCTGAACAATGAACCACGAGTTAATCTAAGTCATAACTGAAGCTTTCTACAATATGCAAGTGCACTTGGATCACTTCTAAAACAACTACTGGACATTTACAGCACACCGACTTTTGTCACTTCACTCTGTCCACACAGCTTCATCTATCTCTGTCATGTGTTCAGCATGCAAGCATTACAAAACTCTGTGTGTGCTGCCTCAGAGCCAGCAGCCTGCAGCAGCTCATCTCATTGATTTGTTCCTGAAGGTACCCACATTAAGGAAATAAGACGCTGTAGTGAATTGCTGGTAAAATAGCCTGTGTCATCCTTCTCACAGACAAGTGGTTTGAAAGCTGCTGGTAATGAGTCTCCTCTAGAGTGAAAAGAAATCGCTCTCTGTTTTCTGGTCTAGTTGAGCATCTAAGCAGCTGCTGTTAATGAATGAGTGAAGAAAAGAGGCAGCTGCACTCATCAAAACAGATCAGCGACAGACGTCATGACAGTAAACAGTGTTAGCTGTTATATGAAGGCAACAAATGCAGAAAAGTCCAAATGTGGTTTGAAGCTTTGTTTGGCTGACAAAACCACCCCAAACACTGTATATGAAACATGGAGGTTACCACTGTATGTTGCTGTTCTGGAAACCTCAGTATTAGCTTTACTTTTACTTTTACTATTTGGAGTTATTAACTAATAGTAACTATTACTAGCAAGATGCTGATATCAGGAGTGCAGGTAAAACACACAAACATACTAATTAGTACTAAGTACTAGACACTTTCACTTCCTAAAACTGAAATACAAACTTGTTGGACTCGTTCTGTCAAATGACTCCGTTAAAAGGCTTCAAAGAGCATCAGCACCACAAACTCAGTCAGTGAGGGCGAGCCCAGCTATCGGCTACAGCTCTATGTGCTATTGGGCATCCACCTACGAACTGAAGCATCCACACCCCGAAGATCAAACCTTTATGCAGTAAAGAGGAAACTATCCATAGAGGCCAAAGCTATGTTTAGTACCAGGCTGTAAACATGTTCCTGGCACATTTATAGGGACTGACTCACTGTTAGAGCCAGCCTCAAGTGGCCGTTTCAAGAACTGCAGTTTGTGGTACTTCATTCTTCAGCCCCAGAGGTTCCTGGGTCAACAGAAAACCATCAGGGACCACAGATGGCAGCACATCAACAATAAATGAAAGGATACCTCAGATTTGTTGCAGATTAACCCCGTACTGCCTGCGTGGACTAAAGCCTGCCAGAGTCTGAACCCTGTTAGCTGTTCCCAGAGTCGCCGGTCTTTGCTCCGACAGTAACAGCAGCAGAATCGCGCTCACCTGTGCACAGTAGAGGTTCATGAGACTGAGCGTGAAGAACTGCAGGCAGACAGGGAAGCAGTACAGAAGCCAGAAGGCAAAGGGTCCAAGTGCATTGGCAGTCACACAGTCTCTGAAATAGAAGGAGAAGAGAAGGGCGCGCAGGGCGGCCCACAGCAGACACAGGAACAGGAAGGCCGTCTGGTAGCTGAAGCGCTTGTGCCGGTACCGCAGCACCAGCCAAAGCTGGGCATAGACGAAGGCAAAGAGCAGTGAGTAGAAGACGGTGTAGGCGATGGTCAGACCCAGCTTCACATAGGGTGGAATGGCTGGTGTGATGGTTGGAGGGGGAGGTAGGTGGGAGGTGTTACCGGCATTCTGCTGCTGTTCTTGTGCTGGGTTCCCCTCCATCGCCTCCCCATTCATCTCCTCTGTGTGCCAACAGCAGAGGGAGGGAGGGAGGGAGGGAGGGATGCAGTAGGTGTCAAAGATGGAGCAGCAAGCTTCCTCCTCAGGGTGAAATGAAAAGGACAAACGTCTCTGTGCTAGTCAGATGAATCCTGCGTGTCCATCCATCCATTCTCATCCAGGGACGCCGTCTGACTCACAGTGAAGAGAAGGAGAACGGAGAGAGACACCTCCCCTCTTTTTGCCGGTGCCTGGTAGTAAGCTATTGGTGGTTGTTGGTCACATGATGCTGCTGCGCACCAGGTGATTGGCTTAGCAGGAGGAGGGATGCTGCAGGGAGGAAACTGGAGAGATGGATCTGGAAGGAGAGAGGGGTAAGCTGGAATCTGTGGTCCACACACACACACACACACACACACACACACACACACACACACCCCGACCAACTGTGTCACAGCAGCGTCACACAGACATGTCGACTGATGCTGACGCTGAGAGTGTTACACCCATTTCTGTATAAAGAAATGAGGGAACAAAGTGATATTAATGTAATAAAAAGGAATGATGGACTAAATCAGTGCACACGTAGATGAATAATGAACTGAGGTATCCATTTATTACCCGACTGATACTGTAATGCAGACTTTATTTTAATAAAATTAATATCAGATCTCTTTTATTGTTAATAACTGATTTTTTAAAAAGAACAAACAAATCAAAGCATGCTTTAATTAAAAACAGTTGAATGTAGAATTTGACTAATGTGCTTATTTGTGACTTATCTCTCTGAGCAGTGTAGCAGAGTTACAGTTTTAAGAACTCTCTAATTGCACTTTTTATAACCCTACTTAGAAAATAATATAATAAAATGTGAATATAAATGATCTCCATTTTTTAAAGAGTAAAGACGATGGATTCACATGGCCCATGCTCTGCACACTCACAGAAATGCTGGTTTTAGTAACATTTGAACAACCCTGAGTAAGAACAGCAGCCAGCAGTCGTAGTCATGGTGCTCTATGAAGACACTGTGCTTGGCCACATTTACACATCTAGAAGGATCAAAAACGACAAATGTAACAAAAAGGGAACAAAGCTGGTTACAATAAACTGAATGTGTGTGATGTACTGTGACACTTTAACATGTTTACAGTAGAATCAATTCAAACGCTGAGGCTGAAACCTTTAAAGGTATCTGGAGACTCAGAGATCCAGCAGGATCCTGTGAACTGTAAATTCCCATTGACATTACTGATTATGACAGCATGAATCCAAGGATTCATTCACTAGTACAGATGTGATCATTTCCTTTGTCTCAGGCTGCTCTGTGGTTTTAATAAATGGTATCGACTTTGATATCAGTCCAGCCCTGATATAGACCTCCTCCTCCTCCTCCTCCTCACGTCTTTGCAAAATTTTCTTGTGTGCAGTTACATAACAGGCAGGTTGTTAGATAACAGGAGCCGCTGTGAAGCTGGTCTCACCTCACCACACTGACGACAAACCCAGCTCCTCCAACAGCTCTATTTTTATGTGCTGCTGTGAGATGATGGACTTGAAGAAATAGTAGAAATACCTAAAATATCTGACTCCTTTACATCGTGCTTTGGTCTTTAATATGGACCTTCTAGCTAAATCCCATCATGCCATTTCGTATTCTGTTAGTAACATACTCCACGCTCTTTGTTGCTTCTATTATATCACAGCGTCTGTCTGTCTGTCAGCAGTGTTTTCTACTGTTAGCCAACAGTCAGTCCAGCTTTTCAACACCATTGAGATCAGGGCTTTAGAAAGATCATTCCAAAAGCTTGATAGAGTCATTTCCAAACAACTGCAGATCATCACGTAAATACAAGTTAATCTTTTTTTTTTTCCTGTCCTGTTCGATACTGTAGCAATCAGAGTTATTGTCTGAAGGCCAAGAAAGATGCCCAATGGATTTATTTTTCCAAGTGGATCATTATGGCTTTGGTTCACTTGACTGATCTTTATTATTTTATTTTGTTTTATTTTATTTGAAGTTATTACAAACTGGACAGACATGACTGGGGGATAGGAAAGGGAGGGAAAGAAAAACAGAGGGGAAGACAGACAGAGAGAAAAGACACTAAAGAATCTGCTGGATCACCTGTTGGAAGAAAAAAAAAGAAAACAAGCAAAAAAGAGAACAACACAGTAGAGAGACCACAGCAACAACCTAGATAAGTATACATCCATTTGACATCCACGGTCACACTTCATGCATACTGCACCTTTTATGTGTATGGACATGTGCAGGTATATGTGTATGTACATGTATACATATGTATATTTAGTGTGTGCATGTGTGTGTGCGTGTTCATGTCTATACTTATAGATACTTATAGATATCTGTTACTTACATAGTAATAATAGTAATGGTAGAATAGTTAAATTTATGTCTTGCATATTTCCACAACCCTCTATCCATAATCACATACTGTGTATGCTACCGTTGTATATAGTGTATTATCTTATTTATTTTGTATTTGTTTGTATTTTTCTTCTGCTATCTGTACCTGAGCTGAGGTAACGCACACATTTCCCCACCGTGGGATCAATAAAATCTTATCTTATCTTATCTTATCTTATCTTATCTTATCTTATCTTATCTTATCTTACCTTACTATGCGCAGAGGTCCACCCTACCAACCAACCACAGATCTCCACACATGCACACATGAATGCACATACATTTACATACATACAGGCCAACCAATTACCAATGAAAATAACGATTCAAAATTCCAAGAAATCCAAACACAGAAATGTTTGTGGATAAATGTGATTATCCACAGAGATCAACCAAACCAACCAACCTCAGATCTCCACGCATGCAGACCTGAATGCACAAAGATTTCCACACAATCAGAGATAAATGCCACCAAAGAAACCACCAGCCACCGATTGGCCCACCCCCGATTGGGGTGGATCGTCCCCAGGCGTGACACAGAAAGAAGAAAGAGAGCTGGGCCCGGTAGCCTGGCCACCCCCAATTGTTGGGTCGATCGTCCCCCAGGCGTGTAAAAGAAAGCAGAAAAGACCCGGGCCTGGCAGCCTGGCCACCCCCAATTAGGGTGGACCCAATCAGTGTACCTGAATTGGGCTCTAACCAACCTTACTGCAGGATAACATGAACCCACATACACTGCTCAAAAAAATAAAGGGAACTCTTAAATAACACAATGTAACTCCAAGAGAGTCACACTTCTGTGAAATCAAACTCTCCACTTAGGAAGCAACACTGACTGATAATCAGTTTCACATGCTGTTGTGCAAATGGAAAAGACAACAGGTGGAAATTACAGGAAATCAGCAAGACATCCCCAATAAAGGAGTAGTTCTGCAGGTGGTGACCACAGGCCACTTCTCAGTACCCATGCCTTCTGTCTGATGTTTTGGTCACTTTTAAATGCTGGCGGTGATTTCACTCTAGTGGTAACATGAGACGGAGTCTACAACCCACACAAGTGGCTCAGGTAGTGCAGCTCATCCAGGATGGCACATCAATGCAAGCTGTGGCAAGAAGGTTTGCTGTGTCTGTCAGCGTCGTGTCCAGAGGATGGAGGCACTACCAGGAGACAGGCCAGTACATCAGGAGATGTGGAGGAGGCTGTAGGAGGGCAACAACACAGTAGCAGCACCGCTACCTCCGCCTTTGTGCGACGAGGAACAGGAGGAGCGCTGCCAGAGCCCTGCAAAA
>VUQG01014867.1:17019-27463 GCA_015106755.1 Etia nguti
ACATAACAAATCACAATTTTGAACTATAACTCAATATAAAACACAGACAGGCCAGTACATCAGGAGATGTGAAGGAGGCTGTAGGAGGGCAACAACACAGTAGCAGCACCGCTACCTCCGCCTTTGTGCGACGAGGAACAGGAGGAGCGCTGCCAGAGCCCTGCAAAATGACCTCCAGCAGGCCACAAATGTGCATGTGTCTGCTCAAACGGTCAGAAACAGACTCCACGAGGGTGGCATGAGGGCCCGCCGTCCACAGGTGGGGGTTGTGCTTACAGCCCAACACCATGCAGGATGTTTGGCATTTGCCAGAGAACACCAAGATTGGCAACTTCGCCACTGGTGCCCTGTGCTCTTCACAGATGAAAGCAGGTTCACACTGAGCACTTGTGACAGACGTGACAGAGTCTGGAGACGCTGTGGAGAACCTTCTGCTGCCTGCAACATCCTCCAGCATGACGGTTTGGCAGTGGGTCAGTAATGGTGTGGGGTGGCATTTCTTTGGGGGGCCCCACAGCCCTTCATGTGCTCACCAGAGGTAGCCTGACTGCCATTAGGTACCGAGATGAGATCCTCAGAGCCCTTGTGAGACCATATGCTGGTGCGGTTGGCCCTGGGTTCCTCCTAATGCAAGACAATGCTAGACCTCATGTGGTTGGAGTGTGTCAGCAGTTCCTGCAAGACGAAGGCATTGATGCTGTGGACTGGCCCGCCCGTTCCCCAGACCTGAATCCAATTGAGCACATCTGGGACATCATGTCTCGCTCCATTCACCAATGCCACGTTGCACCACAGACTGTCCAGGAGTTGGCGGATGCTTTATTCCAGGTCTGGGAGGAGATCCCTCAGGAGACCATCCTAGCCATACAGGCACGTGAAGGCCACACACACTACTGAGCCTCATTTTGACTTGTTTTAAGGACATTACATCAAAGCTGGATCAGCCTGTAGTGTGTTTTTCCATTTTAATTTTGAGTGTGACTCCAAATCCAGACCTCCATGAGTTGCGCAATTTGATTTCCATTGATAATTTTTGTGTGATTTTGTTTTCAGCACATTTAAATATGTAAAGAACAAAGTATTTAATAAGAATATTTCATTCATTTAGATCTTTATTTATTTTTAACTGGTTGGCTATAAATCGTCCGAATTTGTTATTGTGTTCAAAATTTTGCAAGCACAGTCTTTGTACTAAGAATTGACTTATTTTATTAATAATTTCATTTAATTCTATTGTGTTAATTCTTGTATTTACAAACCTAAATACAAGTTATTCTGATGTGCCCCCACTTTGCTGAGGTCTGGAAAAAGACCCAAAATGTCAACCTTCAGATAAGAGGAAAGTGCCATGACCTGGAAACTGTTGGAACACCAGTGTCACCGTCAGCTGTCCGAGCCAGTTTCACATTACTGTGCACTGAGAAAATCAACACCTTCAAGCTCCACTGAAATGTGCAGATACCACATAAACAAGCCAAGTTCCTTCTGCAGGTTTATAGTCAGCAGACACAAAGATTGAGCTGTCTGGGCCCAACAACAACGGATATGTTTGGATGAGTAAAGCTGAGGCTTACAACAAAACACTCTACGGTCTGTCAAACATGGTGGTGGTAGCATCATGCCCTGGAGCAGTTTGCTGCCAGTGATAATGGTACACTGCACAGAGTGGATGGAATAACGATTCAAAGTAATCTTTAGAAGCCCCAAATTTCCAGGGAATGATGCCCAAGATGAGTAGACCACGACTGTAGCTGCACATTCGGCACTTGACTTTTATCTGGCTTATTGGGCCTTTGCCCAGTAGGCTCATGCAACTGTGGGCCAGAGCAGATTTTAGTGTGGAAACCCTCGCAGTCGCAGGACGCTGCTGTTGCATTAGCCATGAAAAGTCCCAACAACAGAGTGATGGAGGAAAATGTAATGAACATGATAACAAAAGAGATGAAAGGACATAATTAGAAAGAGAGACAGAGGGCTGCTTTGATCATGAGCCACTCCTAATAGCTAAGGTGTAGTTTTAACTGTCACATGCTGGACTGCAGTGAAACTAAAACAACAACCACTGTACTGTAAAAAGACAAATGGCTTCAATATCAATAATCAAAAGTATTGAAATATATGTATGAACATAGCTAATATAGGTAATACCTAACCCCACCTCTGCTAATTTCAGGGTGAAAGCACACTACACTTAATGATCCCAAGTACACTTCCGGTTATCTTAGCACTCACACACACACGGACACTTTAAAAGCACTCTTGCACTGCACATTTAGGTTTACATTTTAGGTGTATTGTGGCTTCATTGGGGAGGCAGCGACATGTCTCTTACATGTATTGCATACCTGTTATTTTCATTCACATGGCAGATTTCACACTGCAGGTTGAGGAAGAGTTGGAGTTTTGTTCTCCATCGTGTGTTACAATTACACTGCATATGTACTTGACCAAAGTCCAAATGAACGGTGCCAGGGGCACCTCTTCAGGGAACTGTTTGCTTGTTTCAGTACACACCAAGTCACTGAACTGGTACTCTACTGCTATTGTACTGTTGGTGCCTTTTGGAACAAATAACACAACTTGCTGAGCGCTACAGTCTGTCCACAAAGTTTAAAATCCTTCTACCTACTTGGTTTGTAAAAAAAACAAAAACAAAAACAGAAAGAAGTCCAGAAACCAATGAGCAACACTTGCTACTTCCATCCTTTATATACAGGCTTTGTAAGGAAAATTAGTCTGTTGAAGGTTTAAAAAATATTTTGCAGGTGATTGGATGTTGCCTGTGTCACACCTCACACCACATTCAAATATGTGACCTTATTGTCCTTTAAAAAAAAGCTCCTGTGACGATGCTTCTGTGTAAACAGTCCTTATTATGGAGTCCAACAACTCAAACCAAATGTCTTAATTTTTATTAGAGAGTCAAGAGACCCTATGCCAGTGATGAAAGCAGCACGCTGTAGTGACGTCATCAGAAGCGTCATTCCTTCACAGGCCCTGCACACCTGACTCCCTGCTGACCCCAGCAGCACAAATCAGCTCCATCATCTTCTTGGGTTTCCGGAAGAAGTCCGATTGTGGTTGTGTGAAAGCGGCACTCATGTGAACTTACAGACTGCGTTCAGTAGATGGCAGTGATGCGTGGAACCAACATCACAGAGCACTGTGTAACAAACTTCTATTTTACAGACACATATATAAGTTCAACTTAGAAAAGCAAAACACGCCACATGTAAAGACTAAAATCAAAAAAGGATGGCGCACATTTCTAAAGCTGTCCGTCATTCAGTTTTTTAAACAATTATCTTTTTTAAAAAGTAGCTTCAATAAAATAAATTCTCTCTAACTTTACTTCATGTTATTTTGAAAAAGTCCCCGGAAGTTGTGCGGTTGTCACTCCCATCGCTCTCCATCCATCCATCCGTGCGCCCGTCCTCCCGCCGGCGTGTCACTCTGCCGCTGCGCTCAGCTCCTGTGTCGGTGGGAATCCTCAGGTGAAGATGAAGAAGATGAAGGCCGTGTCCCGGATCTGCTGTTGGTGGCTCTGCTGGTACTTGGCGGGTCTGGGTGCTGTGACTCGGGCTCTGAAGCTGGAGGAGCTGTTTGAGTTTGGAGAAGAAGCCGGAGACCTGCAGCTTCCACCCGGCTCAGACTCCACGGCCGAGCTGCCTCTGAACGGGCCACTTGTGTACTTGGAGGAAAAACACGACACAGTTTATGTGAGTTTCATATCCAGAGGATGATGATGATGATGATGATGATGATGTGTTAAAGTTTCTTCGTGAAAAGAAAAAGAGGAATACGCAGAAAAACGAATCCAGAATCAGTTTTTTGTCTCTAAACCTTTCAAAACAATCAAATTCCAACAGTTCCAGTACAAAGTGATATTAAGCTGGTAAAGACTGAGAGTTTCAGTGGGAGAAATCATTTTTGATTTATTAGAGTTTCTAAGTACAAACCTGAGCGCTGAAGTAAAAGTCAGGGTGAGGTTTTGTGTGCTGTAGGATCTGCTCATGGTCACCACTCGGATCCGTTTTCAGTGCGCTGTGTGCGCATGTTGGCTGAACTTTGAAGGTTAGTGAAACATTTCTGGGAACTGCTTTCAGAGGTGTGTGGTCAGAGAGGTGATGATCTTCACTGCCACAGATGCTCACGTCCTCCTCCATCTTTATAACTTGCTGTTTTTTCTTGGTGCTGAGCACATGTTTAAGAGATCACACTGAGTTTTTCAGGAAAGAGTAAAAATGTCACAGCTCTTCATCCTTTTGTTCAACTGGCATCTCCTTTGTGGTCATAATCAGCTGAAGTGACTCCCCTTTGCTCCAGGACATTTAGCTCTGTCTATCACTCACACTTGGATGATTCAAACTTATTTCACTTTTTAAACACAGCTCTGCCACTTCCACATCCTTAAAATGTTTCAGCCACAGGCTCCACACATCTAACTGATAAGTGAATTCCTTTCTCACTGCAGTCTTTGTCTGTTTGTCACCTGATAAGCTTTTTTATTGGTGCTTCCTTACCATCACACATTTCTTTACCTTTGTCCTCTGAGAGCGGTGGGCTCCCCATCAGTCCTGCTGCTTTCTGACTTTAATTGTTTGATTTGTGAGTTTGTGTGAAATATCTCAGGTTTTGTCTCTGCTGTTGACGTGTGAACAGACAGGTGTGTGGAGGGTTTGGATTGGTTCAGTCTGACACAGGTGTTGGATTCTTTGTGAACATGTGAACAGAGGCTGGAATGTGAGCCAATTAAAGCCCCCCACCCCCCACCCCCCCCCCCCCCCCCCCCCCCCCCCCCCTCCCCCACCCCCCCCCCACCCCCCACCCTGAAGCCAGAACTCACTCCACTTGCAAGTAAGTCCACCCCACAGTCTGCCTCCCTCATGATGAAATATGTTTTTTCCTCTGCCTTCATTTACGTTTCCCCTCTGTATTACACAGTCTCTCACCCCGGTGTATTCTCGTTCCGAGTCCCGTGCCCTGAGACCCTACACCAACCAGAGAAATGTCGTTAGTGTCTCCCGAACCCTTGTGTTGTACCACGCCACACTCACTAAATGAACTGTGCTCTGATTCTGTCTCAGTAAAACCTGTAAACTGTTGGGTCAGCCTACAGCCCAGTGACTGTCATCACTATGTCACAACTAAACCTGAAGTGACCAAATACTGAGCACTGTGGGAAAGAATGAATGCATAACATGGCGAGTTAGCTATCATTTACTAATCAAAGGATAAATCAGGAATAAAAAATAATAATAATAAAAAAGGAGATCTGAGGAGAAGAAAGAATGGAAAGAAAAAGGTGATAAAGGAAGAAATGAAAGGAGCATGAAAAGGAGAGAAAAAGGAGATGATGGAGAGAACTAAAGAAAGTGAAAAGAAGGGCAAAAGCAAAGATCTGGGGCGTTAGAAGGAGACGTGAAAAAGGTGTAAGGACAGCAGAGAGGGGAACAACAGGTTTTTAGAGGATGAGGAGAAAAGTACTAAGAGCACTGTGAGTAAAAGATGAATGTGCAGACAGATATTCAGCTAGCACTTATTAATCATTTTAATCTAGAAAACCATCCTCTGGCAGGGAAACTGTTAAAGGTATGTTCTTACATTTATCCTGGGGACCTCAACTCCATCCTGCAATGATTACTGCAAACACAAAGGTGAGGTTAGGATGTAGTTCCCATGTCTGCCTTAGTCTGACCTTACGTTTGAACAAGTTAAGGTGAAGTTAATTTAAGCTTTAGAATATGTCCAATATTCAGATATATCATAGATTTTTTTTCTTTCCACCGTTAAAACAATAAATCAAAACTTTCAGCTTTTCATGTATTTTGAAAATTGTGACTAGGGCTCGGTATCCTCACTGATTTCTATAACTGATTTGATTTGATTCAGTTTTCACTCAGACAGTCAGAAATATTATAATCATTTATCATTTATCAGTACATATCCATATCTTTATATCTATACTCTGCAGTAGATCAAAAACTGAAGAAAACCATGAATCAACATGTGAACATTACCTGATGCTGCTGAACTGAAGCAGAGCAAAGTTACAGAGGTTTGATTACAGACACAGCTAAGTGTTTTGTCATTTGGCAGAATTTGTAAAAGTTTAAATGTCTTTGATGTTTAACAGCAGAAACGAGGCTTTCTTGTAGCAGGTCATTTTTGAAAACAAAAAAAAACAGCAGCCAACTGCGCTGAACACAACAGTAGACTGCTGCGTAATAAGCAGTGAATAATGCAGAAAACAGAGACCAGTTTGCCATAAAAAATCTCTGAGTACACTGAGAGAGTGGGCTGTGCAGGTAGTGTGATTTTAGAAACAAAACAGCCAAAGTCAGAGGGAATTAATGACGATGTTTATCAAATGTGAAGCGTAGTTTGGATCTTCTTTTGCTGCTGGTTCAGTCAATTTTGGTCAGAGTGATGAAACCTGCAGCATCAGAATCTGTGAGATGTCAGCTTTCAGCCCCCACGGCATGTCCATGTACGCACTTTGTGTGGAATCTGTTTACCTGCTCTCATTTGCTGTTTTAGCTGTTTGGTGGTTGTTGAAATAGCTTTGTGAGCTTTAACCCAAGATTCTGGCAAAAATGCAATTTTTATTTAAAAATCGATTCAGGATTTAATGAATCTATATCGCTTTATTCAAACTAAAACTGATTTGAATCGGGGAAATCGATTTTTTAAACCCACCCCTAGATGTTACAATGCACGTGTCAGGTCTATTTTTCATTTCCAAATACCTAATTCATTTAACACCATTCAGGTGCATGCATACTGAACTTAGAAGATAGAAACAAAGTATTGATTCTTTTGTGTTAATATCGACCAGATAACAATACCACTTCATGCTGTCAGTAATTGGACTCATCCACCCACCTCAGTGTGTTCTCACCCACACAATGTCTTTTCAGGGAAGGCCTTACATGCTTCAGCAAGACAATGTTGCACTTGAACTGGCCTGTCTACACTCCAGACCGTTTACCAAGAGAAGGTTTGGCTCAACGTGAAACCAGAATTACAACAAAGAAGATTCAGCTCGCAGCCATCAGACAAAAGTCCTGCCTGTGTGGATCTTGTGCTTAGAGCCTGTTCTTGTGCCGCTATGATGTGCTCAGGTTTGGGCACATCACAGCGGCACAGACGTCATATTTAGACTCATAAATGGAACAAAAGAGAGAAGTAATTGATTGTAATAATTTAGTGCAATGCTTGTAGACTCTGTATTGTGTTACCAAGTCTTAGTGGAAGATTTATACTGTGATCAAGCTCATATGTGTACTTGCTTTTGTTTGACAACACAGCACGGCCCACAGAGAAAGCAGAAAAGCCAGAACTCTCAGCAGCTGGTTAACGAATTGGGTAATTAGTGCTGATCAACAGCCTCATTATGGACTGCATGTCAGCCACACTGTGCAATAGGACAGTAGCGATGAGAATTAGTGTGTTTTGCAGGGTCACAGGGCTGCAGGGAGGGGAGGCTACAGGAGAGACAGTGTCCTGCTGATCCTCCAGGGTGCAGCTGAAGAGAAGAGAAATGAAATGAGAAAAAAAGAAAATGAAAAGAAATGATCTCTTAGAGTGCTTTCTTGTCGTGCTTTTTCTTCTCTCTGTCTTTCTCTTTGTCCATCACTCCCTGTTCACGTGTTCATCATGTTGCTCTCTGAATAAGCCCGGGACTCCAAAACCTACATACAGACATGAAATAAATGTGTGTGATGTCCCAGCCGTGCATGACACGCTGCAGCCTCCAGGAATGTGCCTTTCTCCACGGGATCAGTCAGCTGTCTTATCGGTGAGTGAGGACAAAGAGTGTCCAACAATGGAGGACAGGCATTACTTATTAACTTTAAGGCCTGAATGTAGAACGATGATGCTGAAACACGACACTGCTCACAGCCACCTCAGCGTTTTGTTTCATGTTATTTCTAAACTCAGGATTTTGTCACATTATCAGCTCATATAAATTAGAGCTATATTAGGACTTTCTAACAGCCATTGCCTCACCTGCCAATATTTTGGCCATTCAAGTTCAAGGTGCCCACACTGTTGTTTGTGAGACTAAAGGAGAGTGAGGCATAGCAGTGGGACTATTCTTCTCCAACACACACTCTCTCACTGGGTAAGAAAACAGATGAATCCCAGCTACTGATGGTGAAAAACAAAGATGTGTCTGTTTTTGCTGCTTTCATGAAAACGTAGCTGTGTGGGTCAGTGCTGGACACTGGGGTGGATGCAGACAGTATCTCAATCTTTCTAAACCTATGTCAACACTTCGATGCAGACATGACTGGAAGGTTTTCAGAACAGCTACCAACAATTTGGATGAGTATCGACGCCATCAAGCCTGAAGCACTGTGCTACAGGTGGGAGACTGCCAATATGGTGACCTGGTGCAGAGCCAACAACCTGAGGAGATGATGGTCAAATTCAGGAGGAACACAGCCCACCTCCCCAGTGGACACTAAATGGGCAAGGACCTTTGAGTCAGTACCCTCTGGCAGGAGGTCTATCAGCACAAGGACAGCTTCTTTTGATCTGCATTTGAACTACGTAACAAAGCCTAACCCTACTGTAAAAACAATCAAAGTGATACACTGTAACTATGAGCTTCATATATTTCTAATTATGTTCATAAATGCTGGAAACACTTAAGGACTTGTGAATGAAAGACAAATGAGACATTGCCCATTAAATCAAAAGGAGCTGTCTGTTTTGCTGGGAAACCTCAGGGAGTTTATTCTGTCAGTACTAGTGAATCCACTTGTGTGAAATGGCCTAGATTAAACCTGCCACTCCTAACTTGCACAGTACACTTTCTCCTTCCTCAAAAAATCTTGCCAAAATCCTTGCATCTTCTCCACCCTGTAGTGGCAGTGCACCTCATCACTTTAGTTCCAACATGTTCTTTCCTCTTTGGTCACAGTATCCTGAGGGAAAGACCCACTTACAGAAATATGCTAATGTCAATATTATTCTGCTGCACTTGTGTTATTCCATATTCATTCTTTTTCTAAATTCTTTAATGTGCAAATGAATGCAACACGACCCAAAGCCGTCCCACCTACAGCACATGTGCCTGTCACAGGCTCAGTAGAAAAAACTGAAAAGTTCCACTCTGTAGTATAAATTTGATCAATGCTGACACATGATGTTTCCATGTTTTAATATTACATTCTTTCTCAAATGATTCTGACACTGTGTAAAATGTAAAGGAAACCCAAATGTTTGAAGTGAGAAATCAAAGTGAGAGACGAGGAGTTTGGATAACACAAGCTTTTGTCTGGGGTGGCTGCAGCAAAGCCCCATCACCAGACAATGTGGCCATTGAATGTGAATGTGCCCTGACACATTCGGATGTATCAGAGGTTGGAGATGGAGGTTTCTGTGGGGTAAGCTGGCACAGGCAGAACTAGGGAAAAGGACTTTTTACACTATGATTTTAAGATCTATCGTTTTATTTTTAGTACAATTATCAGAACATCACACGAAAGGGCAAGGCTTGTTAGTCAGCATATAATCTGTATGTGCACCATGTTATTTATTCATGACTGGACTGGACTCTCTACAAGGGCTTAGGGGGTTGTTCTGATCACAGATCACATCTTTAGGTAACAGTCAAGCTTACTTGACTAAACCTTGACTGAGATCAGTGCACACAAGTTAAGAGAGGACAGGGTCAAATGTGGGAACTCTGAGTGGTTTCTGCTGGTCGCCATGAAGCCTTTCTCTGCTTCCTGCCTGTCCTGGTGGTCTTGAAATACTTCTTTGCCATTTGTTTAATGTTATATGAGTGACGATGAGAAACCCAAGCTGTAAGCAAAGATTAGAGTATCTCGTTTGGAGAAAGCAAATAAACAGAATGTTTTAAAATACCAAATGATTCCAGTGCACGGACAGCCTCAGAACTGGCATGCTAATTTGACATGTGAAGGCTGATGACTGCACTGGTTCTCCATGGAAACACAGTAGACAGCACAGTTTCTAAAGTTTAGTCACCAGAAGGATCTCATCAAAACTGATGTAACAGTGGTAGAAGTAGTTTTAATGTTTTATTCTGTCTTTTATTGGTTTGGTTTTGTAGTATGGTTTATATATTTTTGCATGCTTTTATTTTGAAAAAGTTTTTACTTCCTACCCACAACTTAATCAAAGAAATTCTCCACGCCTGCTCACTCTGCATAAACGATGGGAGGTGAGAGCAGTCAGGAGGAGAGGAGTCACAGAGCAGGTACAGCAGAGCACCAGGATGGATGTCAAGGAGATTGGACCTGGAATTATCTGTGGAAGTGGTGTCCGACATGTTGGAGGAGGTTGACCCAGTAAGAAGGCCACAACCAGGGAAAACAATCATTTCTTTGATGGTAGCTGCTACTGGTACCACTGCCCTTTCATTTGTTGTAGCTGCTCTCCACCTGATTGGAAAGGACCTCCCTCT
>VUQG01014868.1:0-21401 GCA_015106755.1 Etia nguti
ATGCACTGATTCATTGTCAGCGGTGTTATGCATTATGCATTATGTTATGCATTCAATGTGCAATATCACTGATCACACTGCACCTCTCAATGCACCTGCTAGTTAGATGGCATGAAGGTGTATGTGGAAATATGTGTGTGTATGTATGTACGGATGCATATATGTATATATACATATATGTATGTATGTGCGTGTATGTTTGCAGGTGTATGTATAACTTGTACATATCTTTCTTGTGTAAATGTAAATTTGTCTGTTATTGTGTAAATACTTACGCTATTGTGTACTTCACACACATGGAGAGATGCCAAACTGCCTTTCATTGTTCTTGTAACAGTGACAATAAAAAAGCTATTCTATTCTATTCTAAATGTAAAGTTGAAGGTTGCCTCATCATATGCAGCACTTGTTTCTGCCACAGAAGTTATAAAAGGTGAACCTAGGTTTTGGTTAGTAAAATAAAGCAAGTGCAGAAATGATTTAACTTGCATTTTATCTGAAGACCGTTAGATGGCAATAGCTGTGGTTGCAGAGAGACTGCCAGCCGTATAGAAGTCTATGGGAAAAATGCTTTCTGTGTTGGTTTTGTGACTTTGTAAACACATTCCTGATGAGTTCATGGGCTCTCACTGGTTCTGAGGTCATACTGAATAATTTTGTATTTTTTTATTTTGTAAATCATGGTCATGGCTTGCCAATCACAAAATGTTAGCAGTGAGCAATTTGCAGTTGGACCTGCACCTCCTCGTCATAATCAGTTTTTGAAACTAGGGTGGGGACTGTGGAAACACTCATTTCATCCTCTCTTAATGGATAGCAAATGATAAGGAGTTTTATGCGTTGTATTTTCACTGAACTTATTATAAGCTTAAGTACATTTAAATTCTAGTGCAGTTAACAAGTGATTACTGAAGAACAGCAAGAGAGTCATTTTTTATGAACCTTTTGTGGAACACAATATAAGCTCTAGGAGTGTTGTTGGCCGTGATGAATAGTGGAAGTTTGGTTGTAGACCTAGCTCAGTCAGTGAATACCAAATCTGCTTCTCATTACTCAACAAATGGCCAAATTGAAAAGGGTAAACAAGGGAACCGTTTATCATAAATGACATGAGAAATTTAATACAGTTTTTAATGACCATTTCAATTTTTAAGGGAAAATTTATGGGAAAAAAGTGAATTTGTTCTGTCACCCTTGACAGCAACAATTGCAGTCAAGCATTTGTGATAATTTGCAATGACTAATTCACATCCGTGTAAAGGAACTCTGGTTCACTCTTTTTTTGCTCCCCACAATTATAGCTAAAACAATGACTGTCATGGACAATATGTCACATGGTTTGATCAGAAGTGGGAACCCTTCTAAAATGGGAACAGCAGTGGGGATGTTGTGCCAAGGTAGGTTTCCCTGACAAAATTTGTTTCACTTGTGTCGGGAGCATTCGCTGAGCAGGGAGAGCGGATCCAGCTTACTCTGCCTCCATTGCGGCCAAGTAGACGTAGAAGTAGTGATGTTTTAGTTTTGTGAAAAAGTGAAAAATGAGTGTCATTACATTATCGTTCAGTTTAAGGGTTACAACAGAAAATGATGCATTTATTGTTCTCACGTGGTATCGGGTGGGATTATTTCAACAAACCAAGGACATTTTGCCTGATAATTATCTGTATCCTCCTGTAACTTTACTGTTTAAAGAGCTAAAACCTCCAACGTTTCAGGAGTAATATGTCATTATAAGTAGTGTTTGTGAACTAAAAATCATTAACGTGGGATACTGTTTCTCTGTGATTTGGACAGGGGAAACAAATTGTGGCACGATCAGCCTGAAATTATTTGTATCCCACTTTTACTTTACTGTATAAAGAGCTAACATCTCCAAAATTTCAGGAATAGTTAGTAATTATAAAAGTGTTTGTGAGTGTTTGTGTTTGTGAACTAAAAATCAAGAATGTGGGATACTGTTTGTTTGTGATTTGGAGAGCCCAGCGTGTGCTCCCGACGCAGGGGATATGAATTCTGTTGGTGACGCCTACCTTGGCAGGGCACTGCCATTCACCACCCCATCTGTCCCGCCAGGTTCTCTTATTGGCCTTCAGTGGCCAAAAGGCTCACCCTGATTGGTCAAGGGCGGAGTCCTTCGAGAGTATGGACTCTCACAGTTGTGTGCAATTAGTGGGGCTTTGGGGGGTCAGGAGTCTCCTGGAAACAAGTCAAACAAATGTCACAATAAAAGCATGCAAGAAAACTGTAAGCATAAAACACTTAACATTTTTAAAAGATTAAAAATATGCAAAATAATTGCATATTTTTGCAAAATAATTAAAAACACACAGAGTTAAAACATACCAATCAAAATATGCATATTCTGCCTTATGACAAATACGTTAGACTTGAAGCTTCAGATAAATATTTTATAAACCAGTGAGTGATCATAGCTACTATACTCCGGTGGTACCCAACCAAAGATCAAGGTCCAAGATCTAAGGGGTTGTGTGCTTTATAATACTTCTGAACTAGCATTTCTGTGATTAAATTAAACTCCCTATAAAGATTTTATACTAACTTTGAACTCTTTAACTGTATTGCAGAGGAGTCCATGACACATCATATATCAGGGTGACTAACAGAAGCTCTCAACAGCTTTCCAAAAAACATGATTTTAACAGTAATGAAAGACACAACCCAGGTGAGAGCAATTAGAATTTCCTCAATGTCTTGTCTGTCATAACTATGTAAATGGTATGCAGACCTAGTGCTCAATTTTCTACTTCAGATTAATTTAATTTAATTTGCTGATCATAAGGCAACAGTCAACAGCTGAAAACAAGGTTCTCTACATAAGCAAAACCTGTTCCAAATTCATTATCCATTCATGATGGGATTCATTTTTTAAAGCCCATGTCTCATATCCCCACCGCTGTGGCAACATGAAATAAGCAGTGATTATTTTGTGTCTTACAGTGATTAAAAAAAAATAAACACAGCCACACAAATCTCCTCATCATCAGAATGTGCAATTTTCATCCCCTTAAGTCTAAATCCACTATTAGTTTTTCTATCTGTGGTGCATAAATGTCCCAGTGCAAAGATGAAGGTCCTCTGTAGATTGTTGACTTCCCCTCCAGAATGAGAATCTCAGAATGAAAGCCTTCAACTTTGAGAGGCATATTTTCTGTAGTTTGAGTAAACATCAGATAAAATCAAAATTTCTATGTGTCATTTTCATACAATTTGTAATAATTGATATAGCCTATGAGTGATTAGAGTCTACCACCTTTAAGTCCTTTACCAGGTATGTCAAAGCACATAGGTCCAATCCAGCCCACTGGATTACTTTGAAAAATGTGAAAATATCCAAAGGAGAACATACATTTTCGATTTTTAATTGGATTTTCATCAGTTTCATAGTCTTACTGACAAGCACATATCCCATGGATGGGATCTCATATGTAAGAAAGAAAATTTGTTGATTTTCTTGTATTGTTAGTTTAATAAAGGGTTAGAATTTTCTGTTTGTCTTTTTTACAGAGTAACAACAGACACACTTCAACCTCATTTGGCCAATGAAACTCTTTGGGAAGTTGGTGGACCTTTGTGTGGGAAGACCCGCCTATAACTGTATCTTTGTATTTTCTCAGACAGACCACAGAGAAGGGAGGCTGGTGAACAAAATCATTACCCAGGCTGAGAAGCAATCTTTTTGAGTCATCAGAACAGCAGAGAAACCCATCACCTGTGACATCCTTTCCATGGACATATGCTACAGAGCACCTCTCACTCACTGTTTAGGTGAAGGAACTTAGGATGTGTGGTCTATTACAAGGAGGACAGCAGCAGCTTGATAAACACACTTTTACATTTTGTTTTCAGCAACTTCCAGACTTATTCCTTAAGGACATTAGGCCTTAAAGGAAAGACCCATCCCTCACCTCCTTACAAATCTTCTAAACTTAAGTCTAACCGTAGATTTTATCTAAGAGGTTAAAAAGAAATGATAACCAGTGCCTCTTTCTAGGGCTAAAAATGTGAGTTACTTGTTGTAATAGTTGGTACCAGATTTTATTTTTGTACTTTTGTGATTTTGCTCTCCCTTCTTGTCTTCATGTCTTGGTGTTAGGCACTTGTCTTTTGGGTTATTACCTGTTTGAGTTTGATGGTTTTCACATGAGTTTTCACCCATCTCTTTTTACTTCCCCCCGTCCCTCATTCACTACCTGTTTGTTATACATAATCAATCACCAGTTTATAAAGTCATGTGCAAAATGTTTGAGTCACCACCCATTTGTTTAGGTTTTGCTCAGAAAATGGGAAATAGGTGCAGCAACTTATTGAAACATATGAAAAGGCAAAAGCAGCATTTGTACATTTCTACTGAGCTTGAAAGTTAACTTGGATGACCACATTTATTCTTCAACACAGCCTGAATTTCATTAGGCATGCTTTCTTGTAATTTCTTGAGTAATCTTCAGGAATAGTTTACTAGGCTCTTTGAAGGACATTCCAAAGCTCGTTTTTGAATTTTGGCTCCCTTTTATTCTGTTCCTTGTTAAGATGATCGCACATTGCCTCAATAAAGTTGAGACTCTGGGGGGATAAATCTGATAATGTTAAACTATGAATGTTTTCCTTTAAGGTAAGCTTTTACTGGATTAGTAATATGTTTTAGAACATTGTCATGCTGAAAAGCAGAGCAAGAAAATCCGATGGTATTGTATGGTGAATCAAAATCTCTCTCTATATATAGTCCTGACGTTTGATGTTCATTCTTTTAGTTGTGATGTCTGTGCTTGAATCGAGCTTTCCACTTGTCATTGTTTTTCTGGACTTTTGCTTTTGGCTTTGAAATAAAGCTCGATTTTTTAAAATTTATATTTCATCACACCTTTGTGTCTGCATTTGGGTCCTACCTCCAGTGTCCCTTGACAGTTGTGGTCTTCCTTCATCTAAATGAACGTTTTCCTCTTAAATATATTATAGTACTGCTGGATTTTTTAAAGGAAGAAGGCTTGGCTCGCAATCTCTGCTCTAATTCATCCCAAATGTGCTCTGTCAGATTGAGGTCAAGACTCTGTGCAGGTCAGTCAGGTTCTTCCACGCTGCACAATGTTTTTGGAACAAGAAGGGGCCGTCACCAAAGTTTTTCCAGAGTTCCCAGATTCATCCATCAGTTTGGCAGATGGAGAAGTGTGATTTGTCACTCCAGAGGCAAATGAAGGCCGCATGAAGTTTGGAGGTCTGTACTGATTGACGCTGCAGAAAGTTGGCAACCTCTGGTCACTATGTGCCTCAGCAGTCACTGACCCCCGCTCTGTGATTTTACTTGGTTACATGCTCACTGTTACGCCAGTTTCAGAGTCACTGTAAAGGTTTTTGGTTTTTTGCTATTTCTTTATTGTAAAGATTATAGTTGCAGCTCTCCAGGCAGCATCATTTTCAGCAAACGCCTATAAGCGTGGTATTCATTATCGTGCTCTCTCTTCAAAAAAGCATGTCTAATCACTCCCCAAAAACCTGTTTACATTAGTCGTTTGATTTGAGTGTCCACTCACTGAGCACGAGTGTGTGTTGTATGTGTAAGCACTATTCTCACAGTAGGAGAGTCAAATAGATATTGCAGACATTCTTAAAACTGAGGGAATGATGAAAGATTGTGTAATCATGGAATGGCAATAAAATCACAAATTTACATATTAATAAACAAGAGAGTTTAATAATTATATAAACATAAACGATATTTCCCATTTTAACTTCTGTCCTACTGTATTTTTATAGAGATTATAGAGAATCAAAATTTGCCAAAGGGAAAATTGTTGTGTTTAAAAGAAGAAATTTTACTTAAATATTTCTATAATAATAATAACAATAACGATAAAAATAGTAATGGTAATTAGTTTACTTTGCAGTTGTTCTTCAGATGCACATTACTTTTACAGTGTTTGCTGTCAGTTTAATATTGTGCAGAATGAAAGAAAATGCAGATGTTTTCTGCCCTCCATCTACAGTATGTACCTAACATCGACATAAGACGACATAACAGGAAGATAAAGAAGATGTCCTCTTGTTGTCCTCCTGTTTTTTAAACTATACACAACAGTGATCCCCATTACATGTATGCATACCTTTATTTATCCCCCCAAAAAAGAATAATAAAAAAACTGAGGTGCCTGTGGAACATGTGAAATGTTTACAACCACTAAACACATCTGGTTTTGACTTTTATCAAGCAAGAAAGGGTTGTGTATATGTATTCTCCTATGTTCTACCAGAAGTCTGTTGCTCTACAAAGTAGATCTTTGTTTTGTGTGAGCTTTGTCTCAGCAGGGATATACTGTGGAAGATTAGAAATTCAGCCTAGCCTGACTGTCAACACATGTTCCCATCTATGGAGACCACCAGTTAGACAAAGGTTAGTGGAGCTTTTCTGACATTGTTGGATGTCATCTGTTTTTAAGTCGCAACACTTTGACCTTCTAGGACACATTTGCCCTTTATCTTGATGGATGGCAACAGTCCTCGCTGTTTTCAGTAGTGAAGTACTGTTTTCAGTAGTGAAGGCAGAACACTCAGACTTCTTCAATGTGTGGTAAAACAGCAGTTTCTATAAGAAAACTCCTTGAAAGTTAAATATGTGTTTTCTTTATATATGTATTACAGGTAATACTTCTGACTGTAGTGGTTAAAGCAAGTTTAAGGACTGCCAACTTGAATTTTAAGTGCTTTGCCAGAGAAGAAAATTCAAATGTACACATAATTGTCAAAAATGTATTTTTCTTTTTTTTCTTATTATTTTAAGTAAAAGCTTCTGATGGTTACTAACCATTCCTCCAATACCCAGTAGACATTCACGCTCTAGTAGCCCTTGGGCAATTCAACAAGTTGCTTCCTTTCATTCATTCTGAATATTTACAACAGAATACACAGTGTAATGTTCAATTTCATGGATTTCTATAACTTTCATGGTTGATTAGCACTCATTTTGTACACTTTTTGTAGGTTTTAAGCTAGTTATAATCACTGGTTCAAATCTCGACTGTCTTAGGAATAAATAAATCAAAGACAGCCTTGATTGAAGATCCTCTGAATAATCCTCTTCGATGCTTTTAATGTAAATTCTACATTTGGGTACAATCAGTTTACAAGAAAACTGTAAATACTTTAAACATACAACTTGTCAGCCTACAAATCTTAGGTATCCTTTAAAGCAGGGGTGTCAAACATAAGGCTGGGAGTCAGATCGACCTGCCAAAGCTTGCCAATCTGGCCTGTTGGGTGGCTTTGGAAAATATGAAGTAGGACATAAATTTGGGGGTTTTTAACTGTATTTTTAATGCTAATCTTAGGTTTTATAGCTTTTAATGCTGATAAAGACCTCCCCCACAGCCATTCATACTGCACCAAAATAGTTAAGTAATACATAGACAGTTAAATTCCATTAAAAAAAAGGGCCATCATTCAATAAAAACTTTGTTTTATAAACGCAGGCTAGATCTTTTTCAGTCGTTTTACATACTTATCATGTAGAAACACTGAGATGTGCTAATGAAATTGCACTTCTTTATCTTATATTAAGATATATGAAAGATTAAATGTGTAGTTAAATGTCTTTACACTGACAGACAGGAGTTTCTCTCATCTGGCTCACATCAAAGTGGGCTGTATGTGGCCCTCAATGTAAAATAAGTTTGACATCCCTGTTTTAGAGAGAACAAGTTCTTTTGATGAATATTGCAAGGTTGAGATTATGATGCCTGATAAAAAATAAAAAAAGTATAGCAGTGTGAAAAGGGTCATCTATCCATTCATCCATCCATTTTCTGCTGCTTATCCACATTTGGGTCATGGGGTTAGCAGCCTAAGCAGAGATGCCCAGACTTTCCTCTCCCTGACCACCTCCCCCACTTCTTCTTCTGAGGGGATAGCAAGGCAATCCCAAACCAGCTGGAAAATGTAATCTCTCCAGAGTGTCCTAGATCTTCCTCTTTGTCTGGAACACCTGAGGTACCTGGGAGGCACCCTTGTCAGATGCCCGAACCACCTCAACTGACTGAAGTAGTGACTCTGTTCTGAGCCCCTCCCAAATGGCCGTGGTTGTCACCTACCGCTATAGGTTAGCCCAATGTGGAACAAGCTCTGGCAGCGGTTGTACAGGCACTGGATAGCTCGCACCAACAAGCTAGATACCCAATACTCTTCTGAACCACAATGTTCCTCTAGAATCCAAAGTTCGACTAACAGATAGACTCTCCTCTCCAGTACTCCGGCACAGACCTTCCCAGGGAGGCTCAGAACACGATCCCCCTAAGCTGGACAAATTCTTCTGTCCCACTGGTTGAAGAGGGAAATCAACGTCCCAGTCGTTAAATCCAGAGCCACTGTCTTCAGCTTCCACACAATATACAGATGTGTGTCAACCATGATAGACCCCCAACATTCAGAGCCTTGAGAAACTTATCCAAATCTTATCCACCTGTCCTGTCACTAAGGAGCTGATGAACTACCTCGGTGGCCTCATTGCCAGTACTGGGTGAATCATCCCTTTTATACCCTTTTAGACTCTGTTTCTACTACAGAAGGTGTAACAGTGGGACTAACCTGAGTTTTTACCTTGGCTACTGCCAGAGCTGCACTCCCCACTCCTCTTGGCTTGCTTGTACTTGTCAGCTGCCTTAAGAGTCAAAAGTTCCATAGGACTTCTTCTTAAGCTTGACAGCTCCCTTCACCTATAGTGCGTACATCTAGTTCAAGGGTTACCACAATAACAAGCACATAACAAAATACAATGCAAAATGCACAATGGAAAATATGGAGATAGTGATCTAGCTGTAAATATTATTAGATAGGCAGTGAAAAATTACTCTTATACACTCCACACTACAATGAAATCAATGAGTAGTGCAGTTAATTGTTAAAATCTATTCAGCTCCCCAAGGGAAATAATCCTGTCTGAATGGGCTTAATTTTTCTACAAAACATTTCTGACTGAGCCAAAGCAAAGTATCACAGTCACGATAGCTGTTTGTTTTGCATCAGCAATTTCTTGCACAACTGAGTGATATTGAAAGCACTTGAGGCAAGAGGAAGGTGCTGTAACCACTTTACTGATGCTCTGGCAATAAATCTGCAATGTTTCACTTTGAAAAGATTCATGCTAATATTATGGTAATTTACATTCAGGCGCATGTTGTCCTCAGTAATGTGTTTGCAGTAGTTTAATGTCTTTCTGTTAATGACAATGTCATACTGAGATTTGTATAGTTTTTCAAAGTGAGCAATAGCTGTCACATTCTTCTGTGTTCTTGTCTGTACAACATGTCTTGCATTTTGCTTTGCTTGAGGTTAATAATAGTCCTGTGCAATACTGCAAGTTTAGTTATCAATCTGATACCATGTAAATATAGGGCCAATATTGCTGATACTAATGCTGATGTGCAGACTTCTTGAATGAACACTGAACACAATTTAAGGTATAATTCGCTCAATGCTCAACTTATGCAGTCATGATAATGGAAATAATTGTTGTTTAACTATAAAAACAAATACAATTTTTTGCTACACAGGCTGCTTTTACCAATATTTTTGAAAGAATGGGTCATTCTACAGAAAAAGTGTAGGGTTCCACGATTGCAACAAGTCATTTTCTGATGTGTCTTCTTGCCTAGATATTCAACACTCAACTGTAAGTATTATAGTAATATAGTAATACTGCAAAGTGTAAACTTCACCAACGCTCTACTGACTCAATAACTGCAGAATTCCAAACCAACTGTGGGATTAACAGCATAAAAACTGTACACTGAGAGCTTCAGAGCATGGACAGGCACCTCCTGTAAGTGTAATGTGTCCTGTAGTTGGCCCAGTACTTTTGTCCATACCATGTATCCCCACAGCTAGATTTTGATATCAACATTCAAACCTCATTTAAATGCCTGGACACCTGGCCTAAATAAGCCATGGATTAACACAGAAGTCCAGGCGATCTTTTTAGAACTTAATAACACTAAAAGATACATGGAATTTTTTAATATGCAATTTTAATTATTAAGTTATCCTGAGTTGTGTTTTTAAACAATTAATGCAAATGGGATAGTATGCAGTGATACAGTTTATAAGGGTTTATATGGTTTTTATACAGTTGCTCTAATATCTCTTAAAATAAGCACAAATTAATAATCGCATCATTCACCAGTTGTAACAGCATGCTTGTATTATGGCACTGATTCGATGTTTTGCAGTCAGCTATCAACTGACTAATCCCGACAGATCGTTCAAATGACACATAATATTCATATGGATAAGGAGGGCACTGAAGACAATGGGGCCCTTTGGCCTTAAGATTTTTTTTTAAGAATATTTGTATTATTGTTTCTGAAATATAATAATCAGATTTTAAATATTTGTATCTGTAAAGTCATGTCAAAATGTAAAATGCAATGCTGAGATAGGCGAGCATAGTGGTTAAAGTTTGGTTTTTGTGGTTCTGTATGAGCAAATGAAAGACTGACTTTTAAATTTACATGTGACAAAAAACTTGAGTCACCTCCGTTTTATCCATTCATCCATTGCACAATTTTTCCTACAAAGATTAGCCTTTTGTTTTTGTTTTTTTACTCCTACTTACTGTTACCTATTTTAAACCAGCTTACCTGATTTCACACTTTTTAGCAGAAAGCCTCCACCTACCACTGTCTTGCTTAGAGAAAACATCTGCTGGTCGACCATGATCTCCAACTCAACTTAATTCTTGAAACCTGTTTAGCAGAAAGCATGAGTATATATCTGTCACACCCATTCACTGTCCATGATCATAAACCTGTCCATGATTTGGGATAAAATGGAGCCACAACACTTATGTGAAAGAATGGGACTATTAAAATTGGAGCAGTAGTTTTTAACCAGCCAACATGCTATGAATAAAATACATATTACATTATATTTATATTATAAATATATCATATTTCAATAGTCCCAACAGCTAGGCTGGTGGGGGGGGAGGTGTATAACCCAGCTCTGTCTCCTTATTTCTTCACATATCATATTCCCCCTGTGCCTGTGTGGGTTTCCTTTGTTTTTGTTTGTTTTGTTTTTTTTTACTTCCACCAACAATCAAAATACATGTATGTTAGGTTAATTATTGATTCCAAATTATTCATTGATAGGAATCAAATAAATTGCTTAAAGATAATAGAACTATATAACTTTATGGTTAAATGTAGCTTGTAGTCTAAAGTGCTGGTCAGTAAGACCAGAATCACGCTATATAAATGCCAGTAAGGTTAAAAACAGGGTGCAAGTACAATGGAGTCCCATCTCTCCTTCTTTTAAGAGGCAGGTGATTCAAATGCAACATTTGAAACAGTTTGAGAAATGCCATCAAACAAACACAATATTTCTTTGTCATTCTTTTTTGTTAGATAAAAGCTCTGTATTTCCCAGGGGACCAAAAGCACTGATGTGAAAACCTATGTCTGCAGAAAGATGTAAGAAAGAGAGGACAAGAGAGAGAGATGATCTTCAATGTTCAGTAAGTGACATTTGTTAAAATGAAAATAAAAGCTTATTGCTAGTTTTTTGTTAATTAGACAAAGAATCTAAAGTGTACATGATGTGGTTCTGAAATGATTATTCTAAATTGTGAAATGTCTTTGAAAAGAAATGGAATAGTAAGAGTTAAGTCTGTGTTGGTCATGAGCTGTGGCTCAGCTGCCATTGAGGGTTGTCTACCAGTTGGAAGGTCAGTGTTTTGATCTCGGCTCCTCTATTTAAACCCTGGTTTAAATATTATAATCTCTATTGTGAACTCATATTCAGATGGTTACGACCAGACTCTGTTCACTTTCCTTTTCAGTTGATTGTGTGATTTTTACAGCCATATAATAATAACAACACTGTTTCATTTCAGTGCCTGTCCCCCTGCTTTGTTAGCTTTGTACTGTCCTTGTACTGTTTTTCATCTTGGCTCTGACTGATTAGACTTACTGAGGTGAAATACAACATATTACACCTCAGATTCACACTGACAAGTGAATCTATTTTCAAACCACAACTAAACATGGCTTCTCTGGCAGGAACTGACAAAAACATGCTGATTGACAGACAGCTCATGACAGTAACATGACAGTCTGTTAACTAACCCTTTACAGTATAGTGTTTGAATCCAGTCAGAAGACAAAAAGATTGCAATGCATGGCTAAGGCTAAGGCCAACCAAACCCATGGTTAAAGCACAGGCTTGTCAGATACTTGGAGTTTCTCTGTAGGTTAAAATAGGCCCTGTTTTTCTCTGATTTATTGCCAGAATTAGCTTTCAGAAAGTCAGTCATCGCAAAGCAGGAAATGTAAAATGAGCTATGGGGTGTAGATTCCAATCAAGACATCCACAAAAGCCACCTGCCACATCCAAGGATGAGGAAATCATCTCACTTTAAAGCTAATATACTCTGGGTGCCTTCAAATTGTAGTGGGACACTGCAAAAAGAATATTCTCCAGTAGTTTTTGCTGCTTCTGCAGTTTATAGTTCACCAAGCATTCTTTAGAAAGGGGTTGAGAAAGGGAGCACGTATAAGACTGTATTATTCAAAGCTCTATGCACCAGATTTTCTATTTCTAAAGGTTACTAAGTTCATGTTCACAGTCATGTCAAATAGACTGCACACATACTCAAAACATAGTATTTAGGATTATTTGGTAATAATTTTAATTGTAGTTTTAGATATTGTGTCAGTGAAGTGTAAATTGCAGGCTTTCACCCAGCCGGCCTGGTGGACACACTACTCTTCTGACTATGATGTGTGTACCGGGGGTCAGAAGCTTGATTACAGGCTGTCACTTTCATGAAATATTACTTCCTTGACACAAAGCATTAGCCTTGTTCAAGACCTGCAACTCATTTAAAATGAATGACACATTGTTTACATTGTTACTGTTGCCCTTTCACAACAGTCAGTCCCTTCCAAAATTGGAGTGAAGCCCCCCAAGTGAGCTCAGGCAGGCATCTCATGCTGCACTGGTTCATACACACTTAGATGACTCACTTTCCTCACAGATTATGCCAAACACATCCTCCAAATTTGGAAATGTATTAAAGCTTCATAATTTCCTATCTTTGCCTCTGACATGTCAGTACTGCTGTTTCCCGGCTTTGCTACCTGCTGCTTCAACACCTTCACCCCACCTAGCATCCACCTGTAGGCTCTGGGAGGATATTTACTTATCACTCCCTGCACGTAAAGTCCTGAGGTCAAGCTGCAACTGTATTCTAAATCTTTTCATGTCTGAGCAAACTGTTACAAACTTCTAAAAGCTATCACATTACATCCCATTACAATTTAGAAAAGGGTCTTTCCATGGAATAAAGAATTCAATTCAATTTCAATTCAATTTTATTTATAAAGCGCCAAATCTCAACAACAGTTGCCTCAAGGCGCTTTATATTGTAAGGTAGACCCTACAATAGTACATACAGAGAAAAACACAACAATCATATGACCCCCTATGAGCAAGCACTTTGGTGACAGTGGGAAGGAAAAACTCCCTTTTAACAGGAAGAAACCTCCTGCAGAACCAGGCTCAGGGAGGGGCGGCCATCTGCTGAAACCGGTTGGGGTGAGAGAAGGAAGACAGGATAAAGACATGCTGTGGAAGAGAGACAGAGATTAATAACAATGATTCAGTGCAGAGAGGTCTATTAAAACATAGTGAGTGAGAAAGTAACTGAAGAAGAAATACTCAGAGCATCATGGGAATCCCCCAGCAGCCTACGTGTATTGCAGCATAACTAAGGGATCATTCATTGGAGCAAACCTTACACATTAAACATTAAAGGGTCATATCACCATGTGAGATAGGTGGCTGGACAAAACAAAGTATATGAAAGGGTTCCCTTTTTGACCGCATTTTCAAACTGGGCTAAGCTCCTACTTACAGTTCAGTTTGTGTTAAAATAGGTTATTTTATGATAAGGTCACAATTTGATGCTGAATGAGCTAAAAATTCCTGAGAGGAAATTGCCCCCTCCCAGTTGCATATTGGGGAGATAATGAACCATAGTGTTTTGCTTCCACTCAATATGACACATAATATTAAAGTGTCAAAGAGTGATCCATAGCATGAAAATTGCAATATACCCACTACTCAAAATTCTCTAAACACTTGCGGTAGATTTGGGCCAGTTATGTACTAAAGAAAAGGCCGTCCAGCATGATGTGCCTCATCAGAAATCAGGGACCAGTTCTTAAGCCTCAGATACAGTAAGAGCTCTCTGCAGTACTCCTGCATGGTTACAGGCAGGAGGCCTCTTGATAATATGGCTGTACTCTCCCTACTTATTCCCAGAAGCCTAACGGGGCTGGGTATCTTGTTTTAGCAAAACAACACTGTTCACCTGTAGAGTAAATGAACAGTTGGTGTTTTTCTGGATTGAAAATGATAGTTGTTTGGATACGGGCTGACCGTAGCTACTTATCACAGCAATGAAAAACAACAACTAAGGAGCGGAAGTGTATGAAAAAAATAATCTTACAGAAAAATGGGGAGCACTGCCAGGAAAAAAGTAAAGTGGATGAAAGAAATTTGGTGTGTTTTATTCTGTTTGTTGGAAAGATTTAAAATGAAAAATTCAAATCAAATCAAATCAATAAATCATCCTTGTGGGGGAGACAGCACGACAGCTCAATCATGCTCGTATCTTTGACCATTATTTGTAATTACCTTGGTCTTTGTAATCTATAATTCTTTTTCATTACTACTACTATTACTACTACTGCTACTACAACTACTACTTCATTACTTTAATTATTACTACTGACAGCTGCAGATCCACGATGGGAATCCCCCACACCACCACATCCCAAGGGGTGGAGTTTAGATCTCAGGGGTGTACTACAAAGCAAGATTAGCAAGCTGTGTTGACCTTAGAGTCAGAGTTTTCTGTGTCACAAAAGTGGTTCTCTATTTACCCGACTAAATATCCTGGTATCTTATGCTGAATACATAACCTGGTCAAGAGTTTCAGTTTCAAATCATCTGGAAGAATCATGGTTTCACTGAGTCCTTTATTTACAGCATGTTTTAAGACAACAATTTTCCAATGTACCAATCTTCTATTGTTCAATAGTAAGCCTGTATAAATTTTAGCCTCAGTTTCTTGTTCTTAGCAGACCGGTGTGAAACCTGGTGTGCTCTTCTGCTGCAGGTTGTGGTTTCTCCCCTGAGCTCTGGCATTAAAGGTCTTCTCAATCAAAGGGAACTGCCACTCACTGGATTTTTTTTCTCTTTTTTTTTTTAATCATTCTCTCTAAATTCTGTTGAAGGTTGTGCAGGAAATTAGAAGCACATCAGCAGTTTCTGAAATTCTCAGAATGTCAGACACCAACAACCATTCCATGTCATGTCTTAAGTCACCTTTCTTCCTCATTCTAATGCTCGTCATCAGGTTTTCATGTTGCTACTATGTGATTGGCTTATTAGGTATTTGTGTTAAGAATTAATTGGACAGCTGTAACTAATAAAGTGTCTGGTGAGGTGGATTAGGGACAAGACATAGCTGGGTTTTATCTATAAAGAACAGTAAACTATTATAAACTAGTGTCCTGATTACTATAAGGACAATGTTAGAAAAAACAGAGGAAAAAAACTGAGCAATTGGTGGTCATTAAATTAATTCTTATTTTTTTTGCATCTTCAGAAAAATGTACAGAACGCAGAGTAAACAGAGGAGAACTATCCTCTGAGGGAAGGTTGGCAGGTGTCAAAAAAGATGGTGATGTGGTAAACATGAGATATTTTCATGTTGGAGAGATTAGCAGCTGTAAGACTTTATTGAACTGTTTACTGAGTCTGAGCCAATGAAGAATATTTTCTCACAAGAGCAAACTCAGTATTAGCAGTTTCCCAGCTACACTACCGTGCACAGTGTAGCTGAACAGTGCTTTGTTGTTTAGTCCCTTCTTGTTCAGCCTCTTCGTGATCAGGCAGCATCTGTCAGATCAGCTTCACCGGGAACTGTTTGATTGTGAGTATTTAAGTCTTCCCAACCTGCTTCTGTTTATCTTTATTTCATTTCAACCATATATTTACTGTGAGAGTGAAAATGCATTCTCAGCACCTGACTGTGGGAGATTTGACTCCACTCAGTCTCCACGGTTGTGCAACAACAGATTCATAAATCCTAATTTATTAATTTACCTAAATGACAAGCTGGACAACTTGGGGATTCCTACTGTATGTTCTATATATGTTGTTGCAATGATTCATTTCTTTTGGAAATTACCACAGACTTATCTACTCTTTTACTTATAGTTTTGTTTTACAAAATTAGCTGTTTTTTGCTTTCTACTGTAAGTCATGCTGTTTGACAAAAGGCTTCAAGCCAGATGACAAAAATACAGCTTTTCTTCAACAAGATCTATCTAGATTTAGAGAAAACTTGAGAACTGCAGCAAGGTTTCTGTAGGTCAGCATAGGTCTACAGATCAGAAAAAAAATCTTCTCAGTCTGCTTTCAGTAGCATGCGACAGATGTCTCAGTTGGCTGTAATCTTCAACTTATATACTCTGGGTCAAGGGTTCATTCCTTCTCATTCGTCTCATGGCTTCTTTTCAGTTCTTGCAAGACACACACCACCTGGTCTTCTCATCATCCCAGTCTGGTTTACAGACCACCTGTGGTCGAGGCTGTAACCTGAAGGGACCAATAGACTTTACAGTCAAAAACACCAATTTTTCTGGGCCTGTCTGACCTGATGACTATTCTATGACTGCTTCCCTCTCATTTTTTTCCTTTTTTAATTAAGAATCTCTTAAGGCAATGTCTAAAAATATGCTAACCACCAAAATTTTTTGATTCAGTCAAATCATGTTCAATAAGGAAAGATCATTGAACATGATTTATATGATTGTTGGGTTTTCTCTGTATCTATTATTGTACGATCTACTATACAATATAAAGCGCCTTGAGGCGACTGTTGTTGTGATTTGGCGCTATATAAATAAAATTGAATTGAATTGAATTGAAATTTATTGATGTACAGAATTCAGTTTGAGGTATTTGGCAGTTAGACTCAGATGGCCCATCACAGCAGAACAGAATCCCAGCTGCGATCGGGATTAGGGCAGGAATCCAAAGATAAGAAAAGCAATCTTACCGTGGCAGGAAGATCTTACCTACAGGGTATGGAACACAATAACATTAGTAGTACTGTAAGTCACAGGGCGAGGCATAACATGTATAAAAGCATCACAATGAATGAGAAATTGATGAAAAGGTCTGGATAGCAAAGGGGTAGAGCAAAGGAGAATAGAGATTGAGCCTGCAACGAGGCTCGAGGGCCATAGGAGGCCAGGAGGGTGCAGAGACACTGAGATAATACATGAAGATAGACTGAAGTTGAGAGAAGGAGAATCTTTGAACCTGATGTACAACAGGAGAGATAGGAGAGCCTGTATTAAGGTTCAAGGCCGCCAAAGGCCGGGTCAGGGCCAGAACATGCAATAAGGCAGACAGAGCAGAGGGCCAATGATAAGGCTGAGAGTTGCAAAAGACAGGATAGAGAGGATAGGTTTAGGGCTGCTGGAGGCCATCCCGTAGTAGAAAGGTGAGAGTAGGATAAGAATTGAGCGGAGACAGGGTGAGAAGAGCCTGCGTTAAGCCTCAGGGCTGCTGTTGGCCGACAGAGACCAGAAAGCCTGGGAAAAGATGAAAGTTGCAAGACAGGAGAGAGAAAGCCTGCACTAAGGCTCAGGACAGCTGAGATTCTTCAGTTCTTGGGTGTACATTAAAGACACATGGGGGTGCAGGGAGAGAGAAATCTTCATGCTATTAACTTGCAGACGAAATTTAAGGCTTGCAGATGTGAAAACAGAAACAAGCTCCTGTAATTGTGAAATTGCACAGCTCTGAGGCTATAGCTGGATTAGCATCACCGGCAGCAAGAATTTGCCGGTGGTGGATGGTTGTAGCCAGATGTAATGCAATGCAGGATCAGCAAATTTGCTAATACACTAGCACTTCCAGGAGGGCGACAATGACAGGATAGTAGATTAAGCTGCGAACAAATGAAATAATTGAAAGAACAACTAATAGCACAAACAGGACAAAGACATGGACACGAATGCACAAAGGCATCTGCAAAGAAGAATTACAGATGTGCAGTGAGATTTAAAGTAAGTGCAGTGAATGCTGATTAGCCTGAAGGAGACCAGGAAAAAGATGATTGGACTAGACCAGTGATGTTACAATCACCTTGGCAGCATCAAAAGTGGAAGTTCTGTAAAGCTCAGATTAGCTACCAACAACTGGGAAACAGACAGACATGACTACAGATCTTCTTTATTGAACTTACACATAAGCTTCATTTGAATTATTAGTGGTAAAAGAGTCACACTAAGCATCAAAGACCATTTCAAATAGACGTCTGTCTATCTCCATGTCCCATATATCCCCGTGAGTATGCCATAACAGTTTGTTCAGGACCAACAAAAGACAGCAGTTTCAGTGTGCAGGAGTTTATATTTGCAGGTATAGCTGTGGATTGGACAGTATTAAAGAAAGAAATGAGATGTTGGAACGCAACTTGCAGATGTGCAGCAGGCTGAAGGAGCTTAAACAGCACCCTTTATGAGATAACCAGTTTAATGTAGCAGGGTATCTGCCGAGCCTTCTATTAGCTTCTTCCTCTTCCCTGTCCAGTGTTTTATTTTCCAGTTGGTCATTTTCCACTGCAACTGAGTTCTACCTTGATTTACTTCAGATTGTTAAAGCAACACGGCCAAAAGTCTCATGATGTCATTGGTGTGAGACAAACATACAACAATGGAGGTCATTGAGGCGATGGTATACCCGCTGCTAAAACGATGGTAAGCATCTGCACTTTGTCGCTAAACCATGGTGTTTGTTTGTGTGCAGCCTGCACTTTGTTGCCTGGTTTAAAAAATGGCAGTTTTGAACTTTGTGAAAGAGTCGCTCTAATGGCCATTCACTGACTGGCTACTCAGCTGTGAAGCGTGTTTCCCTACAGCAAAACTAGAGAGTCACAGGTTGGTGTCGGGATTACAGAATTAATCTTTAGTCGTGGCGTCCCATGGGAGAGTGGACAATCTGGCAGAGAGCTTTAGCCACAGCCAAACCTAAATACACAGACTTCTGGGGAGTAAATGGTCAGCATGTGTGTGAAGGACTCACTGCTTCGCCTCAAAGTCGGAGAGGAAAACCCAGCCAGACCACGAATCCACCTGACACAACACTCTGAAATCTTGTAATCAAAGTACATATCTCTTAATGAACATTTAAAGGGAAAAAAACAAAATGAATACATACAAAATAAAATACTATTCCCCTAAAGTAAATACTCCCTAGAGAATGAGCTGCCTTGCTGTCTTGGAGTGCTTCTTACCTTCAATAATTTCAACTTAAAGAATCATGAAACACAGTGAAAATAAAGTGTCCTGTATTCAAATATATAGATTTAATTAATGTAATAATGATTAATGTTCCTTAAGTTTTAAATATTTAGTACTGACTGCAGGGCAGACTTGACTGACCAAGTTACATTTGTGTTGAGGACTGTTGTTGATTGTAGAGATGATTGAAGGATAGAAGTAGCAGCTGTTTGGGGATGCGTTGTAGTGAGGCAAAGCAAGCACAGTGGGCGAATGATGAAGTGGGCAGTGCTGAAGAGAAACTGCTGGGATGAAATTCATACAGATGCAGCACCCGATGTGCTTCCATCACTCCCAGAATTGTTGGGTTATGGGTATGCTTTGTGTATTTTATTTTATTTTATTTCTATAACTATAGCTACTACTTCTTACTTTGTGTGACATTCAGTTTGGTGGAAAATGGAAGTGGAAATACCCCATGCTGAACATCACCTGTCATTTTAAAATTCAGCATTTTGTCTCTGTATAAGACGTGTCTGTGCCCTTGACTAAACGGAGGGCAATGAAGACAACCTTGCCTTAAACATTGGCACCATCTGGACATGGTCATTCTCAGACAAGCATGCCTTAGGTTTGTGATCGTTATCCATGCATACCACAGTGAAAATTGACTACGCATTAGTGTGTTGTAACACACTAATGCGTAGTAATCCTGCAAGGCAAGACGCTCGATGACGTAAAACAAGAGAAGTTCTGCATCCAAGATGTAGTATCTAGAGGAAGTTGGAAGTTTGGAGGAAGTTTGTTCAGTCCCTCATAGAAGCTATGTCTAAAAACCAACAGCACACCCTCCGAGGAATCAAAGTAAAATTAAATTAAAAATCACAGCCAATTAGGTGTTACTGTCAATTTCAGCAACTAAACACATTATAATCTGAGTTATCTGAGTAGCGCACCAATGCCCCTATATATAGTTCATTGTGTGTCACCACACATTATGACATGAAGAATGGTTTTACTGCAGTTACAGCACAGTACACATTTGGATTATAATTATGATATCCACAGTTTCAACTGTACATGTTTCATGATATAAAGTGAATTCATGCCAGCTGCTTACATTGTAAAAATATTATGTGAAACATACAGTACATGAAAAAAAAAATCCATGTTCAACAATTAAACCATCAATTCACTTCAGACCAATAAAATTTTATTCATGCAGTGCCAAATCATAAACAGAGCACGTCTGCTGCTAATCATAAGGTTGGTGGTTCAATGCCTGGCTACTCCAATCTGCATGCCAAATATCATTAAGCAAGATACTAACCCAGAGTTGCTCGTATTAATCTGCTTGTATAAATGGGTGAATAAGGCATGTTGTATAAAGCGCTTTAAGTGCGTAGGTAGCGTAGCAAGCCTCTATGTAGGAACCAGACCATTTAACATTTAGCTAAGCTTCGGGTTTACATGCTAACTTTGAGCATACCCTGGATGGGAAGCAGGAAGACACATGCTCGTGTGTGTAAACAGCTGTATGGTGTAACATTAAAGACGAAACTCTGCCATTCTTGCAAAAAGTTATAAATCTTTGAGATCCCAGAGCCACAGCCAGTGAAAAGGGCACTCCTACTTTCAGTGTACCTGAAGCAGAATGGGTTGCCATGCCTGTTTCTTACTGACAGCTCCAGAACTGAATATGAACATTTCACATACTTGAAGTATAGCTAGATGACTGTGAGAAGTAAGTTACTATAGTTGACAAAAAATGCAGTGCATTTTATTTGTGGACTTGACACTTAGCTGATTTAACAAAGAGTTCAACAGCTGTCATTCTTAGCTATGGAGGACCAAAGACAGCTCATGGGATCGCAGCAGAAGTCTTAGCAGAAGAGAATGATTCAGATGGACAAAGTTAAAGTACAGTATGCTTAAAGAATAAGATCTACACCTCTTATACTACCATGAAGTTACACATCCTCATTATCTGAACTGCTTTATGAAATGCTAAATAGCTAATTTAGTGGGGGT
>VUQG01014869.1:0-13431 GCA_015106755.1 Etia nguti
CTGCTATCACTTCCAACATAAATGAAGACAGAAAACTAAACAGCAGTGACTTTTGTAGGGTTACTGAAGTTGGATTAGCTGGTATATAATGATGTACTAAGTGATCGCTAGTAAAACAGCTTGGTTAGCATAACATAAACACAGTGAAGCTGGAGGATGAATGCTAACTTTTTTCCACAGACCAAACTTCAGTCAGGAGAACAACTGAGATAATCCATCCACAATATGAGGTTAGTCATTAATATAGTGCAACAACATGGGAATAGAGCAGCTGTGAGAGAATTCAACATTAATGAATCAATGGTACAAAAGTGGAGGAAGCAAGAAGAATGAGTTGAGTAAAGTTTGACTTATCTGACTGTTTTGTTTCGCTTAATGCGCCTTATAATCCGGTGCGCCTTATGGTCCAACTATGGTACAAGTTTTTCTTTGCAATGACCTTCTGGGGTGAAATCCAGATTCAGTGGAGTCAGCCAGTACTCATAACAAACCATATCACCTAAGCATTGTTTCTTGCTGAACTTCTCCTTACCAGCCATCTTCCTCACCTGGTTTGTGATCTCCGCCTCAGTGCATGTACACAGAAGTACAGAAGCCTCGCCTCTGTTTACAGGGAGCATCTTTACAACCTGACTGGCATTACTGACAAATAACTGAAAGATCATATTAAACTTTATTAAAGTGTTCAGTGTTACATTAGCTACAAAGAAAGTTTCACCAATGCCAGCTAACAGCATTTAACAACAGCAAAACCTCGTTGAGCTTCACTGACTCATATTGGACTCCTTTTACAAAGTTTTACAGCCCTCTTCAGAGTAAATGGAAATGGAGAAATAATGACGGCTGAGTTAAACAGTGGCTTGACAGCCTACACTCACTACAGATGAACGGCAAACTCAGTTATTTGTCTGACAGCAGTCACTGTAACTAGTGTGCTTGAATTGGGAGTGGTAAGACAACATGACTCAGCAGACTGCAATCTACTGACATGTAGTAGTGAGGTTTTACACACCATAATTTTAAGATCCTGAGGTTAATTTCACAAATTTTAATAATAAAAAAAAACACACACATTGGTGGTTTGAATAAAAACAGGAAGCAGTGCAATCAAATAAACTATGTAAATTGAAAAAACTTGCAGTAGTGGCCAAGACGATTATTCATTACAACATGAAATTATCAAGGATTAATAGAACTGTTAAGTGTACCTTGGCTGTAGGTGACTAGTATGCATGTGATTGGTATTAAACAATGCTCAGGACAGGACGACACTCATGCCTTATCTCACAGGAGGACAGGAATCTAAAACATTCACAGACTCCAGGATAGCTTCCCAATGCTACACTAGGATACTTACATGCTGAAGGGAAGTATCCAAGGGGCCAGTATAATAATAATAATAATAATGGATTGCATTTATATAGCACTTTTCGAGACCTCAAAGCGCTTTACAATTCCACTATTCATTCACTCTCACATTCACACACTGGTGGAGGCAAGCTACAGTTGTAGCCACAGCTGCCCTGGGGCAGACTGACAGAAGCGAGGCTGCCATATCGCGCCATCGGCCCCTCTGGCCAACACCAGTAGGCGGTAGGTGAAGTGTCTTGCCCAGTATGTTAACTCTAATGGTGAGTGTGAAGGGCTGACATGAACCTGATGGCTATAGCTGTGTTCTGCTTGTAGTTACTGTATGTTGCTCCTAAAATATGAGCTAAATTAACTTTGTTAACAGGGCTACCTGCTAGCTTACTTGTTTGGAGCACCTCTCCTTTTTTTTTTTTTGAAAGTTTGTTTTAAAAGTGCAAATCAAGACAGAGGTAAAGACAAATTTTGTTCTTACTATTAGCCCCACTGTCACGGTCTACAGACCGTGGGGAAGGAGGACCCAAACGCTGGACTCTGTGCGGTGAACAGTGGGTTTATTTACAGTGAAGTAAATGTTAACACAATAAATCCCCGTGCGTTCCCTCGACTCCCGTGTCGTGTCGACTCCCGTGTCGTGTCTTCTCCCAAAAGTCCGTGTTTTGTGCTCTCCGCTCCCGTGTCTCCGCACTCCCCGTGCTCGCTGCTCTCTGCTGTTCCACACTTCTCCAGGGGGGGAAATAACAGAGGACATACACTCACTGACTTTAACTAAGCTAGAAGACTGACATGAAGTCTCACGCAACGATCCCGCATCGAGAAGCGCTCAGCCACACTGTCAAGTAACTCCCCAATGAGGCTTGATCAGCTCCAGGTGTGTGTGATGATCCTCAGGTGTGGCTATCTGCTGGGGGGGGTGGAGCGCCTGCAAAATGCTAACTAAGTTGAGATTTGTAGGGGGGTAATAACGCCACTATAATTTTATAATTTTAATACCAGTAAAAATGCTGCTTTATGTAAGTGTTTGCATAACTTTTTTTAATTTAGGTTACTACGAAACATTTATATGACAACTGTATGCATAAAAACATGATTAGCTGATCTGATGGGTGTGGGTATTCAAGATCCCACACGTTTTCATATGTTAATAATTAGAGGGTTTTCTTGTAACTTTTCCTGTTACATTAAACCTGAAAACCTCCAGTTAAGCTATAAAATAATTATATGTGTGTTAAAAATTATAAATATTTAAGTAAGTACTATTTAAAAAGTCATCTTTAATGAGCTTGGGGGCTCCATGATTTAACACTGTGATGGGCCTGCATAATAAATTATTAGATATGTTTATTAAATGTCGCTCGTAGTACTTGCATGGTTTATTTAAGAAGAATTATGAATGCTTTTGCAGTAGTAGTATTGCTTTTACTTACAAATGTCTGAATGCTGTTATTTGAGGAGTTTGTTTGTGTGCGTGTGAGTAAGTGTGTGATGTAAACTTGAGTTAAAGCTTCTTAGTGTATGATGCACATCTCACGTCATGGCTCCAGTATTTTCCATATACATAGCACGTTGGAATATGTATTGGCTGGTGCTTAATGAAATGGTCAGACGTTGCCTGGACACTGTCTCATGCCACTGAGAGCTTGCCAGGTGAACCTTGTGTGTGCATTCGTGCTTGATCCCTTGATTAAGCTCCTGCCGGTCCTAATTTTTGTGTATGCATGTCAGATGTCTGTTCAAGTAGGTATAAGCAAAGTGGTCCCAGGATCGGCTCCAATGCTTTGTAATTTGTTTGTGTGTGTGTGTGCACGTGTTGGTAGTATATGTTTGTGCTGGCGGTCAGAGAGGGCGCCTGGGAGGACTGGTGTTTGATTGGCGCATGCCGCCGAGATCTGCTCCTTCCTGTTAGCGTACGCATCACTTCCTCTCACCCTGCCCAGAGCTACTGCCTCGCCGTCTCACAATCACTCTGACACGATTCCTTTCCTTCTCCTTATTTTTTCTTCTTCTTCTTTTTCCTCTTCCACCCTCCTTCATTCCCCTTCTCTTGTGACTTACTGTCCTTCTTACTCATTGTGTCGCTGTCCATCATTGGTTTAAATGCCTCCTGATTATCTGGTCCCATCACTCCTTTTTTAAAACTTTTTCTCTTTTCAACATTTCTTCCCATCTTATCATTGCACTCTTTTCCCCTAAAGTCTCTCTCACTTCACTCACTCTCCCTGTTAACTCTCAGAAGGCCACTTTTGTTTTAACAGCATGAATGCCACTTCATCATCCTCATCACCCATTTCTTCACCTGTAACGCCCTCAAAAAAAATCAACACTTTCTGCAACCTATTTATCTTTCTCTATATTCAGTCTCAAAGCAATCGCTTACCCTCGTCCCTCTCTTCCTCACCCCCTTCTTTCCCTCCTCCTCAGCTGCTCTCCCTGAAGACAGAGCAGGGGCAGCCAGGCAGAACATCCAGCATGTTCGCATGTTCCCTTACTCCAGCTCTGCGGCTGCAGCAGCACTCTTAAACCTCTCTGCTCTCGCCTTACACCACCTCCCCTTCACTCCACCTACATGCTTTCCTTATGCATTCTACACAGCATTCTCTTTGTGACTTTTTAATTTCTTGTGTCTTCTAACTTTGTTAATTTTCCATTCACCACCTCCCTCCTTCCTTCCTTCCTTCCTTCCTTCCTTCCTTCCATTATGCTTCACTTCACCCTGAGCCTCCATTCCTTACCCCTCCAGGCTTTTCTCTGGCCTTACCCATCTCCTCTATCTTCTCGCACCCTTCTTAAAATTCCTCAAGGCCATTTGTTTCTCTTCCTGCCTCAAGTCCTCATTTCATTCCCGTTCTACTTCTATCATTACCAGTATGGCTTATCAGCTTTCGTCTTCTTTCCTTTCATTCTAAGGGTCTTGTTTTATTTTTATATACCCTGTGATTCCCATCATCTTTTCATTGCTTTCTTCCACACTTTTTGTTAGTGTGTTCACATGTGTTCATGTTGCCGTTTTCTTGCTTTGCCGTCAGCCATGTCAAATCATGTAGAGAAGAGTTTAGCGGTGAGACTGGCTTAGTTTAAAAAAGAAGTTCGACGTTTTCAGTTAAATAAAAAGACACAGAGATAAATGCACTTATTGATTCTGACCGCTACATATTTCTGTCATAATGATTCAGCTCTCAGCTAACTGCTTCAGTTGCCTCTTAGCTCTTTGTGTCAGGAAACACTCTTCATTAACTACTGGTTGTCAAGAATTAGCACATTAGTTCAAAAATGTATGTTACGAAATTTTGTGTGATTACTCATATGATTTTTTTATCAGTGTATAAATAGTTCAGTGTTTCATTTTTTTAAACCATGGACTTGAGGAAAATTCAGTGCTGAAAGCTTGGGGGGGGAAAAAAGTGTGTGCTGGGTTATTTGCAAAACAGGAAGTTTCCTCATTTGAATCAAGAGTCTAAGAATAGATGTTGTCATATGCTGTACAGATTGTAAAGACCCCAGAGGCAAACTCGTGATATTGGGCTACGCAAATAAAATAGAATTGACTATCAAGTTAAAAATACATAAAAAATGCAAAGAGCTGTTAGTGTTGCTTCATTTTTGACAACACGGGAGGGTACACATTAACAGCTTAATTTACTTTGGATGCACCAGTTCTCTGCTGTTGGTCAGTAGCATAATTCTGTTTGTCAAATAGACCAAAAATGAACGCTACACAAAATGTTTAATGCTGACATATGTGTGTATTCCTGTGTGGAGTTTTCATCCCCTTCCTTTGCTGTCCCTTCAGTTCAAAGACATGTCATGTTGTTAATTGTCAGCCTTTGATTGACTGGCAACTTGTCCATGGTATAGTTCTGGTTACTGGTTTTGGGGATACATGTATACATATACACCCATCATGAGCATAAATGGTAATTTTGGGCTTTTAATGATTTCTTTGAACTGTTGTTGTTGCAGGATGGAATAATTTTATATCTTATATTTTTATTGACTTTATATGGATTTCTCGGATCCGCACACGGTCAAAAGTAAACATACACACTCAAATATATACATACATTCACTTAAATGTTTTGATGTTTTTAATGGTGCTAAAGGTTCTACACTGTCTTTTAACTTGACAAAGCCAAAGCCTGTTAAGTTCTCGTTAGTGATCATGATTGACTACAACTGGTAGTTTCAAATTGTGAGCCTGAGACAGATTTGTTTGACGGCCCTTTGGATTCACCGGTAAACAAAACAATAAGGAAACCTAAGAAACTAAAGGTGTATGCTGTACTATCATTCCATCCTGGAAAAAGAAAAGTGCAAAGAAATCATTAAAAACCTGTAAACTGTAAATAGATCTGCAGCACACACCTATCCCTCTTGACCCCATCTCACGTTATCCTGTGTGTTAAACACCTGGTTTGGCTAGTATGATTTATTTCACTCCCAGATGTTTGTAAAAGCTTTTCTGAGAGGCCCTGAAATATGTGTAGAGTTCACTCCACTAATTACTGATTTAAAAAAGCAAGTACACCCCAAGTTCAGTAATTTGCCCACTGGTGTGCAGGTCTGTTTGAGCATATTCCACGCCTCTCATATTTTTGGTCTGTCTAATCCCTCTGTGTTAGTATTGATGCTGCATCACAAAAATGTTTGTCCAGGATCAACATTGCAACTGATCAGGCACGTGATGTCATAGCTTTGCATTGTGGAGGAAAAAGAATAAAAATGAATTTGTTTATGTCAACGTTATTATGAGGATGAAGGAACAACACCAACACAGGGATATCAAATTATGCCACATATTTGGGTGAGATGCAAAGATATCAGCTAACACTGCACACATACATATACCTGGTAATTAGTGCTAACATCAGTATAGATGGATAAAATACTACAATTTAGTGACCAAAACTAAAGTAGAGACTTTCTGGGTGAGCTTTAGTGGAAGACGTCATACTGTTTGTCAGGTTCAGCGACTCTTATTTAGTATCTACCTGAATCTACACTCACCTGTCACATGCCTAATGAAGTCATGGATTATTAGGCATGTAACAGATGAGTGCAGATGCACAAATGTATTTTTACTTACTTTGGTGAGTTAAAAGATTCATCTCCCTGACACTTGTGTTGAAGGAGGAAATTTGCTCAATCTGCACACATGTGCATATGGTATACTTTTTATTATGTGGGAATGCATTTATGTATTCACCATCCATTCATTTTCAGGTTGCCTTACACGTTCATCTTTCTTGCAGTGTGCTGCAGATAAACCGGTTTGAAGCATTTCCATTAAAAAGTCTGGAGCCAGTGACAGAAAACTGGCACTAGCATTGAAACCACAAAACTGCTGGGCCCATAGCTTTGACCCACTGATGAAATTCACCAACTTTCCCAGATGCAGCAGGCAATACTGCTATGACTGTCTTCACAAAGAAATTCCCCCAACTTTTGCTACATGATGCTGAACTGATTCCACACGGAGAACACACACTCTCCAGAGAAAGTGTCCCAACCAAACCAAAAGGTTTAAACCCCAAACCTTCACCGTGAGGTTCACTGCTAACATCTGCATTGCAGTGTTCTCGGTAGCTGTGTGCATGACATGTCAAATCTCTGAATCTCTTAGGACCTGCTTCCATTTTCATGAGACCATGGTGATGAATGGAGAGGCACACAAGGTGATTTAACTTATACCCTGTGTATTGATCCCTGTGAGATGAAGGCAGTTTCAGATAATGGCCGTGGTGTTTCAGATGATAGAAACGGTAATTTACGACGGCTCCTCATCATAATGTAGATGAGGAAAAATGATGGTGATGATGAAAACTTGTAACCCTGGCCTTATAGTCGATGCAGGTAAGGTGGATGTCTTCGATGTTGATTTTAGTGGAGGAAATTGATGATGTGTATGGCGGCGTCCCAGCGGAAGCAAAGGTGATATGAAAGGATAAGAGGACAATAATGCCGAGGATGATGACGGTGAATATGAATTCTGTGTATGTCTGTGTTTCAGGAAGTGGTGCTGAGCAGCCAGCCATCTGTCGGCAGATTAATCCTGGCTGTGCTTAGAGATATTACCGGCTGGCTTATCGCCGTGGCAACAAGCCTTCAATCCCAGTCCAACACAGCCACCATGTGACCTTGCTGAGGAAGGTGGATGGGGGTTGGTCACACATGCAAACACACAAACAGGCCCTAACAAACACACACACACACACAGAAACATGTTACATACATGCAGGCATTGTATTTTTTGGATGCACACTGTTGCATGTAGTGTGAAAAAAGCGACAAACGCACACATACACGCACACATACCCTGTCCTTTCATCATAAAATCAGGTTTTAATCCTGCTGTCACCTATTGAGTTCAGAAATATCATTACACCAGCCAGCTGTGCTGCACGCAGCTCTCTTCAAATATTGTTTTCTGTCTGCTATAAATAGACCTGTATAAATATGAATTGTGGACACCTTTGTTCAGTTTCCTTCAGACCACAGAAAGCTTCCCCCCCTAAATCTTATCATTCCCACGTGGTCACATATCCACCCACTCACGTTTTCTACACACACACACACACACACACACACACACACACACACACACCACATCGTTCAGAAAAAGACCCGATCTGTAACACACAAATGGACGAATACACTCGCTTATAGGTCATAAATCAGCAGGCTGGATGCCAGTTCAGGCTCGATGTAACATTCAAGGTTTTATTCAGTCTTTACATACAGTACACCAGTCAGAAATATACAGTGAACCTTCAACGAAGGTCCGTCACGTACATTGTAAAATCAGCAGTCAGAAACGACAGGTTCTCCGATCGTGGTTACAAGTGTGAGCGTGTTTCGGCGTGTAGTCCATTGTTCATGTTTTCAGTCCGTGTTTTTTACATCTGGAGATGTCACAGATGACTGCAAAGGTTAAGCTTACAAATGATGATTGCCTAGGACTACAATTTTTTAAACTATATTCTCTATATTATCCTTTAAATATTGATCACCACTAATGGATGCCAAATATTGGCCATGCTTGACATTGCTCCCCCATTCCCCTAACACACAACAATTCTGGTTTCATCTCTTACACTGTAACATCGGTTTAAAGACACAGCGTGGTCTGAGCTCATGAAATGCTGGTCTTAATCAGGAGGATGGAAAATAAGGGGGTGGAACTGATGCGTGTTCCACTTGTTCTGCACCTCAGTTTTTCCACTAAATGTTAAAACCTGAAGCTATCCAGGTAGTAATATCACATCCATGGCACTGTGACCACTGCTTGTAGGTGGCGGCAGCACTGGTTAGTGAGATATAGGTTTGGTCAAATCTGGATGGCGCTTTTAAATTCCATCCTGCCTGGATCTGCCACTCAGTGTAATTAGATGAAGTAATTATAACTGAGAGGTGCATTCCTGAAACCTGAAATGGGTGTTATGCACCTTGTAGGGTGGCAGCACCAGCATCATCCAGAGCTCAGAGGAGGAAGAGGGAACATTTTTGTTTCACAATAAAATGAAAATTGAAGCTGAACATCTGGTAAAAGAGTTTTATAACTTTCATTTCATTTAATTAAACTGAGTAAAAAGCTTTTCGTTTGACACAAGTTGTCTAATTTTCAATTTAAATGCAAAAATGATTTTAATGCCTAACTGACTATATATGGACGTGGTTAATCTTGGCCCATGAGTGCACATTGTCCATGACTAGTTTGAATTTTCTTTTCTCTTTTCTATGGCTTTTCAATTTGTAGTAAGAAGCCCTTGAATATATGAGAGGGGCATTTTTCAAAACTTGCTCAGAGGCCACTACTAGCCCTTAGGATTGGCTACATAATGTGATTACGTTAATTTAAGGTCTTCCTGGCAGCAGAATAAAGAGTTGTGTAGAAGTTCAATGAGTTCTGTGTGAATGAATGAAACAGCTCATTTACAGGCTGCGTTTCCTGAGGAATCAATTTGTTTGCTACTTTTCTGCATTGTAAAGTAAGTGGGGAGTTTAGGGAAATGATGTCATCAGGCTGTATGCTTTTGCACACGTGACCATTTGTTAGTAACAGTCAAGAGAAACGGCTTGATTTTTTTAAGGAGACCTGCACTGATCTGTGATACATATGTGGGCAGTAGTGTGCTGGACATTAGGGAATGTGGCAATGTATCTGAAATCAAACCTCAGTAGCACCAACAGGTAAACAATCAGGCTTGAGGACAATTTTCATTGTTGGGCTTTACAGTACAAGGTTAGATTGAAAATGGAAGGTATGCTGACATGCATACTGTTTTTATAAAAGCAATCTTTTGTGTATTTGTACTAAAAAAAGAGACTGGTGTAAAAGATCACCAGTTTTCTTTCCTGAATAGGTTGTCCATAGGGAGCTTCACTGAGGATTTAATCATCGAACACTAAAACACTGGAAACTGTAGGTCAGTTACACATTGTGCTGGAGGCTAAACCCTGGAATGTTCTGACATCTGACATCTAAATGGTGCCAGTCTTTTACCTGTACGTTCATATTCCTGTGTACCCTGTGGTTTTTACAGTACAACATTTGAGCGACTGGCTTACAAAGCTCAACTAATTATAAAGGTATATATCTATGTGCAAATTTCTTGAACTAGAAGATTTACCGTATGCAGTGGTTTTTCTAGCCTTTAGGAAATTCAAATGGCTGAACTGTAATAGGTAGTTTTAACATCACTGAGTTGGTATACTCTGCCTGGCTCTGTAGTGTCTGAAAACTGGGTAAATTATATACACACTTGGCATCGAGACGAAATAGCTTCATTCCATAGTTTGGACTTTAAAAAGCCTTTCTTTTAAGATTCTCTTGACGAAAACATAGAAACATGCTTACTCTAGCAATTACACATGCATTTAAAATAAAAAAAAATCTTTGAAAATTAATTACATTTTGCATATCACTTTGGCAAGGGAGGAAATATAACATATTTTCTGCTAGTCTTATATTTCAGCACTCTACCCTTGATTTTACACATATAGGTTTTGTTTTGTTCCGTTACATAGAAAAACATCTTTCTTTCTTTTTTTTGATATGTCACTGCACGAAAAGAGCAACAGACAACAAAATGAACCCACAAGTCAAAAAGAGAAGCAAATAAAAAACAAAAAAATAAATTGCATAAATCATTTCACATTGACAAATAGAAAAGCAGACGGTGGAGAGTAGTGGACTGCTGGAAGAACTGAGGCCTGCTTTTACTTTTGGAACGTGATGGACCCACTGACTGGCTGCAAGTCGCTAATGAACTCTGGATAAATGTAAACCGAAGAAAACCAGGACACGTTTATGGCCTTCCACATCCTCACACTGCGTGCATGTTTGTGTTTCTGACCTGAATGAAACCAGACATAACGACAGAATCCAAGAGCTCTAAACTGAGCTCAAACTGCTCTTCCTACTTTTGCATTTGCTTGTTTTCGTAGCAGAATGAGTGTATGTTGAACATGCGTTCACGCCATTCAGTAAAAATAGTACTCACACCAGCACTGACCTGTGCTCTGCAGGGATTAGATCAGCGCTGTACTGTGCAGTGACTCTTCAGCCGGAGCTGCATATAGTACAGGACATTGGCTTGGCTTTTAAGCTCAAGGTCAGCATTTAAGCTTTCACTAGAAGTACACGCTCACAGTAAGTGAAGGCCGAGGGGTTGCTCAACCCTTAGGCATTCTGGCATGGCCTGTCAGCACATTTGTCCCTCCTACTCCACATAGTAAACTTTGCTGATTTCACCGAGTCCCATCGGCATCCTCAGAAGAGACTAAATCTCGGGATAATCACCTGTAAGAATCACAGAGATTATGAAAGTAAGAGTGAATGTAAAAATAGAGAGTTGGGGGCTTTTCATCTGCTACATCAGCTGCTCCTTAAGCTCAAAGGCCAACTGCAGATCTAGGGCCATTACTTAGCATCATGTCATATCCAGAGTATTTCCACTATAGCTTCAATATCATTTTGTGGCACTGATTTTTCTTTTAAAAATGATCAGTGATCATTTATATGTACTCTGCATGGTTTTTATGACTTAATATGAAATATAAGTTAAATGCTGACTGTGTAGAAAATACACATGATTAAGAAATTTTGCTGTAATAAATGAAAGAGATCTTTCAGCGCAACTCTTTGGGGTTAAATTGTAAGAAATAAATGTGTCAGTAGCTGTAACTCATTAACTCTCGTATAATTACCATTCTGAAAGTTTATCCAAGTCACAATTTTCTTTAAACTCTGTATTGTAAGAACGGAAATGTCTATAGTAGAAAAAACAGGAACTTTTCTGTAATTTAATTTTTTATGCATTACCAAAATACCTTCTTGTAGCATGAAGGGCCCATAAAGGTAAAGCTGTAAAACTAATAAAATAAAATGCTGTTAAAAGTCCAAAATGTATGCCTTCCTTCAGGATTTCCAAAGCTGTGCAGTGGGGCTGGATTGGAGTCTTTACCAGTTCTGGCCCAATGGGTCATATGTATGTCATATGAAGCATGTCTCCACTTTGCAGCCATCTTTTAATGCCTTATTTGAGGGTTTATGTCAATTGCCTCTAATTCCAGTTGTCACCAGGACATAAAAACGGACTTTACCCCATTAAAAAAAAAAGCTTTTTTGGCTGTAAGTTGTTCTGCCATCTTCTCTGTAAGGATCCTCACTCATTTTCTGGATGGGAAGGAATGCATGTAACTGTGTATTTCTTACAGCTTATCTGCTATTTGGTATTTATTTAAAGAATCGTATAAGCAAAGTGAGAAAGTTGCATTAGTGCAAGGATGGCCCCTTTTAGAACCAAAGCTCAAATGTGGAAAAGAGAAGCCGCTGCACTATAGAGCTGCATAAGGCTGATCAGTTTGCAAATGCTCATTTGATACTCCTAAATGGCTAAAGCACAGTATGCTGGTCTGTAACAATTACCTGTAAACTGATTATGGCCTCTGCAAAAAGACTTAAACAGACAAATTGTGAGTTTGGCATGAACTGGTATGTGCTTGTGCCCATGTCTCAGTCACCTGGGCCTCCTCCCCACAGAGTTACAGGAGGAAATCATGCTGGTGGAATGAAAGTATACCCAACTGTCTCTATATCTGGTTCAGTAGGCACACAGTGTGTTCCCTCCATCTTTTGCATCATAAACTCGTGCATGTCTGTATGTGTCCAGAAATACAATCTTTTTCCCAGCGTGACTTCCTTCAGTCTGCCACTCTTTCACTCGTCTGCAATAATCAAGGTGCAACACTCTCTGTCATCTTTATCTTTTTCTGCTTCTTGCACATCATTCTCTTTTCTCTCACCATGCATGCATGCTGAAATCCAGTCAGGAAAGAAATGCAAAACGAAAGCCACTGAAATAAAAAAAAAACAACCTACAACTGTCCCTAGAGAGCAACTACTTATCAGTTACACAGCTTGATCATTCAAGAAACACCGCATTGTGTAAACATGCCTTTGTCTAAGGGCTCATACGCCTTAATTACCTGAAGCTGCGCAGCTGATTTTTGAAGGAAACCAAGGCTCTATAAAACACATAAAGGTGTAACTGCATTTTCAATGCAGATAAGTAACAATAAGTGTTCCTCTAAAGAGCTGCAAAATAATTTTTTTTTAAATCAGCTGCACATCCTCAAAGCATTTTTTTTATATCAAAGCTCACAAATCTCTCCCTACACCGTGCATGTCATTAATCGGGACCTACAGTGACAAATGCTTCAAACTCAACTAAAATGAAAAGAAAAGACAGACAGTTTATACATAAAAAGTACAGCAACAAGATTTCCCAATCAACCCGCCCCATAAAGATAAATAAATCTATTTGGATATACTCTAAATGGATAAATAATATTACCATGATATACTCTATGTAACGTTTCAGCAATAATTAAATATCTCAAGGATGGCACCATCGCTTTCTCAAAAGAAGAAAAATCATTATTCATTGTGATGTGTTTTATTAAATCGGTTTAAAGTTGTAGTAAAGCGATCTCTTCTCAAGCTCTTTCGTTATCTTTTGCTCTTCTCTTTTTGTTTCATCTCTTAGCACACGAAAAAGCTGG